>OZ012687.1:4667696-4862696 GCA_963942565.1 Maea johnstoni | reverse complement strand
CCGTCGACGTCCATCTGGACTCTGGTGAAAAGAATCCCTTACGTGCATTAATCTCTTGAACATGTGCATTAGAATCAAGCATGCGCACTCTCTCTCTCTCTCTCTCTCTCTCTCTCTCTCTCTCTCTCTCTCTCTCTCTATATATATATATATATATATATTTATGTGTGTGTGTGTGTTTGTGTGTGTTTGTATTTGTGTGTGTGTGTGTGTGTCGATGAGTGTTTGTATGTGTGAATGCAATTTTATGCTTGTGTGTATGTATGTATGTATGTATGTATGTATGTATGTATGTATGTATGTATGTATGTATGTATTATATACTTGTATGTATATAATTGCATGCTTGCATGTATGTATGCGTACATGCATGCATGCACGCATGCATGAGTGTAAAAGTATGCATACTTGTATAGCATTGCCCTTGAAAACAATCAACTGTCACTTCGGATTTGTTTGGGTGTCAAAACAATCTGGTATTATTACGGATATTAAACTCAATGCCATTCCCAGGTGGCCCCGTTTCCTGTAGTGGGGTGCATGTCTCAGTATGACGTATGCTCCTAGTAGGAATCATGGTGTTCCGTTAAGAGGCAATGTCACCTATTATTACATCAATGTTTTGCTTATGAAATAGAATATCTGAAGAGTAATTGTGAATGACGGTTGGATATATGTAACAATATAGTTTATTTAGCTATTGTCTATTATAACATCGCAGTTTTCCAGTTTTAGATATAATGCCCCCACTCTGTGCTTGAGCAGATATATTTCGAGTGTGCTTTGGGACAAAAGCCGTAAATAATAAAAATTGTCTTAGATTATTATCAAACTGCTGAATAGATAAATCTACCAGCTGTGGAGGTTCCTTTATAACAGATGCATATGTTTAATGAAAATGTGCAACAATGTGTTGGTAAAGAAATAATCAATTGAACATGTTTTTGGGTTTTATGCATGGGTTTTGCTCTGCAGTTTAAGTAGTTTTAAAGGATGTCAGTGCATAACTGTTCACCATTCGTTTTGCGCACGAACAAGATATGGGTATTGTGACCCAAAGTTTAACATGCATTTTGAATTGGTTTATAATCATTTTTCAGCCACAATCAGGTTTAGCCGTGACAAGCCATTATTGAATTGTGGTAGAAACAGGAGTAGATCATGAAAAATAACTCCTAACCTCAAGTACCCTTCTGGCACTCGTGTGTCTTTGTAGATTCAATATCCACACTTTGTAGATTTAATACCGAACGGCAGAATTCAATATCGAACGGTAGAATTCAATATTACCACTTGAGCAGCAGCCTCATTCTGACCTGCAAAGTTATTTCAGCATTTTTTTTAGATGTATTTGTTATTTTTTCTTAACATGAAAGAACAGTTGATGAATTCGTTACGTCCTGTTGGAAAGTGCAATCCGGCCTGCTATCCGCCCTCAGTCGTCCAGGTCCCACTCGGCTCCGCCTTGAGATCTGGATGACTTCGGTTGCACTTTCCAACAGGGCGTAACTATTAATACTATATATGGATAATCCACTGTATATCATACATTTTGATAAAGGAGCGTGAACTGAGTAGTAAAGTTATACTTCATCTTCTAATGAGGTTGTTCACCTCTGGTGGATGGTCATATCATTGAATGATTTCACGATATATCTATTTCCATTTACCGCCAGTGAACTTGAGCTAAAGCAATAACACGACGTGCCTAGCTTGTTCAGCATTTCAATTCAATTACGTTGATAAGATTTACATCACGTGCGATCACTTTCACTACAGTCACAGTGGAAATAATCAAGTGACTGGAAAGAATGGGCGGTTGTTTATCCCAATACCATTTTAGAAAAAGCTGAGAAACAAGATTTTGCTAAGCCTGCAAAATGGATTTCCATCCAACAGTCTTTCGGAAATGAGATTATATTGTATTACCACACACCACTCATTCATGGAATGTGACAGACAGACTCTGTTTCCCTACAGAAAAAAACATTACTACTGTGGATATATCAGTTATATTTCACCACCAATTTGTGGAACCATTTTCTGAGTAAGTTTCTCAAGGAAGTTTGTGTTATTATATTGTATTATTATATGTAAATAAAACCTTCTCTGTCAAAGATTGAACTGAAATATGTTTACATTGAATGGTAATATGTGGATACACGGATAAAGCACAGTTGTTTGAGCTAATATCAAGGGACAGTGTGGTTATTTGTATTACGTGTCCCATACTTTTGTAACCATAGGAAACAATCGATACAATTGATATGATAGAACGTAATTGTGTCAATGCAACTGAGCTATCAAGAAACTACATACAGTATTTGGTGTCTTGTCTAAAAGTGAGTTTCATTACTGGTTAGCCGATTCTCTCCCCCCCCCTCCCTCTCTCTCTCTCTCTCTCTTTCTCTCTCTCTCTCTCTCTCTCTCTCTCTCTCTCTCTCTCTCTCTCTCTCTCTCTCTCTCTCTCTCTCTCTCTCTTCCACACACACATCATAAATGATATGGTCCTTGATGTAAACACATCTGCAACAGCAACTGAACTCCTTTTATGCTGCATTTACTTTAGAGCAAACGTTTTACGCATAGTGAATTTTCCATGCATAGTGCTAAATATAAAATGACACATGTGGCATTTAAGATGTCAGAATATAAGCCAATCATACAAAGATCGCTTTTCAGGTGCGTTTGTAAATTAGTGTCATCGGTTCCAATAGAATTTAAAAGATAAGATGCCAATGAAACATATGCTCCCAACAAAATGACTGCTTTGTTATGTCACGTGTCCTTTGTCCGTAATTTCAGTCACTCAGGTTGCCCTAACTGATTCAAATCTGGATCGTACACATTTCTGAAAACCTGTACATGTACAAAAATGTAGTTTGCTCTTCAGTGTTTTGGACAGAAAGTTGCATGCAGGTTTGAAGATACGTCTGTACCATATCAGGGCTACAAAACAGCTATTACATCTAGTAAACTCACCCAAACCCCAGGGTTGGATGGCTACTCTAAGAAATTTTGAAAATATTTTTCGATGAACTTAAATTTTGGATCTACAGATACCTTATTGAGGCAATGGAGCAGGGAAAGATGTCTCCCATTTCGCTTGAAAGAATTACTAGTACTAGCCCTTTTTCCAGATTTGCCGCTCGCCTATATTACATGTATCCCTAAACAGGGCAAATTAATGAATAACCTCAAAAACAAAACTGGAGACCCCTGCCCATGCTTAACTCCATTAATACATTCCTTTCTAGTATGGTAGCTAATAGACTGAGAGACACACTTCCAGAAATAGTTAACAAGGAACAGGCTGGTTTCATCTCAGGACGTTTCGTAGGGGAAAATTCCCGAATGGTATTCTGATTATTCTAGACTTCTCCAAAGCATTGGGTGCTATCGAATTGTCATTTATTGCTGAGGTTTTAGATTGTTTCAACTTCAGTGATGATTTAAAAAATAAGCCTTTGGTCAAGTTTTGTTTTGAATTCATGGCCATTGTTGCTGCCCGGATTGATTTACTATGGCCAAAAGGCGTGCTTGAACTTTTCATTTCTTTTTGAGATTGATGAATTTTATTTGAGCGATGCCAATAGTTTAGTAAGGATTCTAATGGTTTGAGTGGTTAATGTAGTTTGATAGGTAGCTGCACCTCACGAAAACACTTAGCGGTCAATCCCTTTGGTCACTTTAATGATAAACGTATTCATTAAAACTATAAATATAATGTATGGCATTACACATTTGTGTTATCTACATTGCCTTATAATTCAAAACCATGCTGTGAAAGGGGATCAGTTAGTTCTTCTAATTGGTGAGTTACAATTGAGCGAAAATTATTTTAAAAAAAGGTAAAACGACATTTCTTGATTTTTAAATTATTTTTCGTTATTGCAACCACGGAAATGGTTTTGCTCGTGGATTGATACAGCTGGTCTCGTTAAACAATCGTCCCTACAATCAAACCAAAAAGGGGCATCCATGTCCTAAATACCCAAGTTGCACGGTAGATAAGTCACGCCGGAGGTATTACATGCTATCTATAGACCATCAGGACACATGTGTACGTATTATTCTAGCATCCCACTCACATTGATATAGGGTATGATGGAAGATAGCGTGAAGGTTAGAGAAGCTGCTGTCCCTATATTAACTCATGAGTGATGCACTACGTGACCCTAGGACTTCCATATCTCATATATAGAGCATAATACATGGATCGATATCCCCTTGTCATGATAAGAAGTTATTCTCAGGTAAGAGGCTGGGCTGTGTTATTATCCCAGATAAGCTTTCGGTCGTGATATTCGCATATTTATCTTAAGAAACTGACAAGAGGATTTGACTGCAATTATGTTGATTAGTCAGCTGTTTGAAAATCCTGACTAATAACGTTCTTTGACTTATCGATTATACCGTAGAGACTTTTCAAGTAAGAAATGTTTGGAAACTTAACAGGAAGAATGCGTAATGTTCTTAGTTCATCGATCTATTTCATGATGGATGGCTAAGTAAACACTCCCTGATTTCACTAAAGAGCTTTAAAGTATACCCGGAGACAGAATATCAGTAAAAGGGCTGTGCTTTTCATTGAATAGAGCGCTCACATTCCAGCTAAACCAAAGTCTCAAGGATTAGGATAAATTCCTGGACTTACGCAAGACTTAAATGGTTTATATAAACTCGTTGTCTTCCGTCTGCATATCATGTTATAATTCACCATATGAGCTTTACATTTTGGAACTTTGTTGGTATCCTTTGCATCTTTGGGTCGCCTACCTTTTGAATTCGAACATTACTTCTATCTCGGCTCTACCCATAAACAAAAGCCACATCCAAACATAGTGATAAGAACTTTAACACATAGAAGTGCATACTGCTACCAGTAAACATTTGCCACACAGTCGTCGTTTATTAAAGGTCCAATTAAATGTAACGATGGTACATTTTTGCGCACATGTAGTTCTCAATAATGACCAACACAATATAGGTTTTATTACTGGTGCCGTCATATCAAGGAGCTGGTAGACCCACATCCCTACATGTACAACAGAGACCAAAACAAACGGGCGATTTGTCTAAAATGTTATCGATGAAGGCAATGTACATAACAAGTGGTACCACTGATAGTTACCCACAAGGCATACAACACCATGAGAACCTTTCATGCTATTGTTGTCCTATAAAGGCAGAAATCGAGGAAATCCACGAAATATATTTGCAAGTCAATAGCAACATTCGAACATGCGGCTTATTTGCCACTTGCGGCTATAGGGACAGCGAGCGGGCAGACTTTGTGCAACCTATGCAACTCTTGTGGTTTGTCTCGAGATATATCAGTTATAGCTGTAATTACGTTTATGCTGCATTCTGCGCAACTGTACTGGCTGATCCCATAAGATATTGTAAGGGACTTTTCATATAAAAATTGTTTTCCCAGCACAATAGGTAGCAGCGAGGGCTTTATACAGACGGATACACAAAAGGTTCTTTATTAGCGTGGGTTGATCGATTCGATTATTAAAGCCTTTCTCTTTCTAACTTGGCCAAATTGCAAGCAACCGATTGCGCAGTCACGTTCCTTTGTTTCATTCAAATACTTGGAGACATCACTTAGATATTCACTGTGATGCTAGTTTCATTGTGAAACATTTGCTGCAGTGAGGAAATTAAGAAATTAACAAACTAGGTCTCGGGACTTTGTTGCAAATCTTCAAAGGTTTATTCGTGCGGCTGTAGAGATGGAAGGTACGGGAATCACTGCGACCCGACGACACTTTCACAGGCGGGTGCTGAGTTTATACCAGGGTTCACTTTCGTTTATGTTATATGTAAGTTCCGTTTATCTATTAATATATGTTATATAAAGAAAGAAATGAAATAAATATCTATATACACAATTTCATTCAAAGTTCAAAAAAAGGTTCCATATGTGAAAAACGCCAAAAATACAAATGGTAAGAGTCCTCTGCACAACATCTTAGCTAATTGATCACCAACATTAAAAACGTTTTCTTGAATATTGCAGGAAGTGCTCTGCATAAAAGATAGCAATTGCGTATTCACCAAAAGGTACTTCAACAGTGTTTCCGTGTTATATCAGTCAGGTAAACCTTTCAAACATATCACACTAAACAAGGTAGATGCTGCAATATTTCCACGTTATGGTTGATGAGATGATATTACAACATATGTCCCTACTGCAAAAGCTCTCGGGTAGGTAGCATTAGCTAAAAGCGTGTCACTGAAGGAACGCATGTGGTTGAAATAAAATGCGATGAAGCATATGTACTTATAGCTGCAATACAAATATTCTCTTAGAGAAAAAAGAAAAAGAGTCACTGGTAGCTTGGCACACGCCTTTAAGTGAGTCTGAACATGGCACCTTTGGTATAGAGTTGAGAGATAGCACGCAGTACTAAGAACACTACTTAAACCACTAGGCTATCAGCACAGCCCCACTCTACATTGTAACAGATTGCACTGGCCAAAGATCTATGGCATTTTTCCAATTCCTTATTCCCTGCAGGAATTATTTCCACTCTATCACGCCGGCCATTAGCTGTACAAGTGCCGACAGACGAATGACTGCTAAGTCGGCGAGAGGATATCTTAGGCCATTAATTCACGTCGGCTCCTTCGCCATGTTATCTTGTAACTATTACTCACTCAGCACGGTGATAACCCCAAGAGCCGTTCACGCCTAGGAAACATCCATTATTGAGATACAAACAAACGTCTCCATTATTTAGATATCTGTGTATATAAAGTACATATATATCTGTGTGGGTGTAATCGTCTAGACAGTAAAAGGATTCTAGCATTACATGATTTGTTTTATGACTTACGTCCATTGTTTGTGCAACATGTATAATCAGCATTTAAATGTCACTCTGAATGATATCCTCTTATCGTATATCAAACTTTATATGTAACGAAATCACCTACTATGCAGAACCTGAGGACAGACAAGGTACTCAACATAGAGGACGGGGCTTAACTCCGATGCGCATCTTGGTTTAACCATATGTTTGATGAGAATAATCTCCGATGCGCATCTTGGTTTAACCATATGTTTGATGAGAATAATCTGGCATGCAAGATTTAAAGCTGGAAAACTAGGATAGATTTGTCATGCTAGGGGAATTTCGGCCCTCGAGCACGTGAATTGTTGTAAATATCGTCCCCAAAGATACACATTGGTTGTGATCAGGGAGGGACCACCTTCTAAACGAGATGGCATTTTATAGAATTTATGCATTGACAAACAATGAGGCGCTCTCTTAAAAGTGATGATACTTAGTCTTGGACCACCTTAACCTAGAGTCAGTATGAAATACATACACCCTTTTTTCTACTGAAAGGGGTTGAACTGTCAGAACTGTTGCTATTTTAATCGTGTCTATTTACATCCATATGGCTACACAACCAGTTGTACAGATATATATATATATATATATATATATATATATATATATATATATATATATATATATATATATATATATATATATATATATATATATATATATATATATATATATATATATATATATATATATATATATATATATATGTCTGTTTTTTGTTTTCAGGCAGGATACGAGTACTGAGCTAAGTGATACAAGGCATAGATGATTTACCAGTGGGGGTACTGACCATGCAAGGAATAATCCTCCTAGTTGAACATGCCGCGTAATTCCTCAGACGAATTAGACAACAAAATGAGTTTATTCCCAGCGGCATATGTTATTAGCGTCTGCCATATAAACATTCTGGTTGGCATTTCCAGACATATTACCTTAACCAGATCACCTGTTTGCGGTCAGTGGCTCTGATGATTATGTAACTGATTCAGATTGGTTTGAAGCAATTTGGCAATGCGGTGGAGATGGCGAGCTATTGTGAAAAACATGTGCCTCTATCCCATTATGTATATATATATATATATATATATATATATATATATATATATATATATATATATATATATATATATATATATATATATATATATATACTATTTTCCTAATCCTAGATTCCTTTGGTACATGTGGAGTATGGCAAATTAGGAAGTAGGAAAAGATATATTGAAATGGGTTGTTTGAAGGAATTGTAGGAATTATCTTATATACAAAATCAATTGAACTGTCCAGTCTTACCTTGATTCATGATTAACAACACACTACATACATATATAATGAAGGCAAAATTTGATAAGAAACATATATGAATTACCTTTCGCTTATAGTTATATTAATTAAGCAAGCGTTTATAATATCTCAGTACGATCTGGGTAGCCTTCGATTTTAGATATGTTGAAGAAATAGTTTTGCCCAGACATCGGATACACTATTCGGGCTACTCAAAGCTTGTGCGGCGAGCTGTCGCTTGTAGAATAAAGCAAGGTCAAGTATTGCGTAATATTTGTATTATGTAACGGTCATTACATTAACATTACTTATGTAGTGAACAATATTGCAGTAAGTGATTTCCTTAAGTTCGCAATTATTGAGTTGAATGTTATGACAAGCACAATATACAAGGCACAATGCGCAATATATTAATTACAATGTGTGAACCTTGCTCGCTGACATCTCGGAGAATGAAATTTAAAAAAAAACTATTCAAAAATAAAGAATATATACTCGCTAGTGGGGGCCCGTTAACGTTTTTCATTAAACCTAAATATTCTCGCATGTTCAACATTGCTAGAGACGCATAACTGCGACATCATTATGCATCGTTTGCATGTCATTGGTGACAGGGGTTCCAACTTCCAAGAGAGTGAAAGTGAAACTTCTGACACTCCCGGTAGGAGCAATGACGGATGCGACGTGACAGATTCCAGATGCTGTCGTAATGCGCTTTCTGACATTTAGGTTGGTTTCAATCTGTTGATGTAGGAAAAGGGCCAGAAGTCTGTGCCCCTATCGCTGTGTCTTTCTGGCTTTCATCAACCTTACGAACTTCATGGAGGAAGAATATTCTATGGCTCCTTAACAACAAGTCGAAAAAAGATGACAAATAAGGACTAAAAACTTTGACACTCACAAACGTTTTTCTTCAGCCAAAATAATTGCAATGAGTCGTTCATTTAAAGTGCATTAGATTCATTTTGTTTATTAAAGAAGCGGGTCATTGCACTTTAAGGTATGCCCTTAAACACGCAAAGAGCCTCATTTATTAAAGAATGCATTTTCCGGATTTAACGTTAAATTGATAGGGTAGCAATAGTTATTCTATAGTGATTTGTCCTATATTGATGTGCAGCAGAGAAGATGGCTAAAGTATAGTCAATACAGCCAGTAGTATTGCACAATGGTTGGTAAAAGGCTCTACGAAACATTGCTACAGTTGATAACAAACCAAGATATTAGTTTCAGTTTTCCTGTTTCAATTTTGTTTAAAAATAATCTTTCCATGATTTACTTACAACGATGCAATTATGATTTAGGTGTTGAACAATTTCAATATCTTGTTGTAAATACATTCAAAAGTCATCATTTTCAATTTCATATTCTTAATCGCAATCATGGAGGACGTGCAATTTATATCATATCCTCTGCAAGAGACAATCACAGATAGTTATCAGGTATTAAAAAAGTCACTCATCTGCATCCGGATGTTTGTCATATATCATTATAGCTACCTCATTGGTGCACCGAAATAATATCTGAGATTACAGAACTTGAAAAAACAATATCTGAATAGAATACTGATAATTTACACGCAATTAAGCAGTGTATATATATATATATATATATATATATATATATATATATATATATATATATATATATATATATATATATATATATATATATATATATATATATATATATATATATATATATATATATATATATATATATATATATATATATATATATATATATATATATATATATATATATATATATATATATATATATATATATATATATATATATATATATATATATATATATATATATATATATATATATATATATATATATATATATATATATATATATATATATATATATATATATTATATATATATATATATATATATATATATATATATATATATATATATATATATATATATATATATATATATATATATATATATATATATACATATATATATATATATATTAGTGACGCTGACCCCTCTCTAATGAGGATGTGCGAATGAATGGCCGGCATATTAGCACATGCTAGCAGATTAAAGTGTGATGATGTCAACATCAAGGGGTTGCCGGCTAGTCACAGGGTGTGTGCTGCCTGCCACCTGTATACCCTGAAGAATATCCATCCGCAGTGTCAACATGCCCAATTTTAGAGATGACTTGAAGGACGCTCTACAACCTGGTAATGCTGAAGGCTGCTCCGTGGAGGATTTGACTAATCACTACAATTCTGCACTAACAACGGTACTTGACAAGCATGCACCAGCAAGAGTGAAAATGGTAACAATTCGACCGAAACAACCATGGTTCTCAGATGATTTGTATGGTGCAAAACGTGAAAAGAGGAAATGGGAAAGGAAGTGGAGAGACACCAACCTCACTGTCCACTATGACCTGTTTAAAACTGCGAGGACCAAATTTAACAACATGTTATTACAAGCTAAGAAGGACTACTACAACAATCTGATAGCTGAGTCCTCCACTGATTCAAAAAACCTCAGTAACATTGTCAAAGACATATTACATCAAAGGAGTGAGATAAAACTCCCTGAGCATGCATCAACAGAAGAATTGGCAAACCGCTTCGCTGTGTTCTTTACTG
Source organism: Maea johnstoni (assembly GCA_963942565.1). Classification (NCBI taxonomy): domain Eukaryota; kingdom Metazoa; phylum Annelida; class Polychaeta; order Spionida; family Magelonidae; genus Maea; species Maea johnstoni. Next base: position 4,851,914 of record OZ012687.1, on the reverse strand, counting down.
ACAAAGTATGTAAGATACGCGAGGAGCTGCCAGATCTCTCCAGACACCAGTTGAATTTACCTACCCCGGCATTAACATGTTCACTGAATGTTTTCTCGGCCGTGACTGAAAGCGAAGTTCGCAAAATCATATCAAAATCACCGACTAAGAGCTGCTCTCTAGATCCCGCTCCCACTTGGATGGTGAAAGACTCGGTAGATGAGCTTATTCCAATGGTTACGATTTTAGTGAATTTGTCGTTGCAGAGTGCCAACGTGCCTGACTCCATGAAACAGGCATTAGTCACTCCGTTAGTGAAGAAAGATGATCTCGACCCGGAGGTGCTCAAGAACTATCGTCCTGTAAGCAACTTATCATTCTTGTCAAAAGTATTGGAAAGGGTAGTTGCTGCAAGGCTTACAAATTACATGACTATCAATCAGCTACATGAACCCATGCAGTCGGCATACAGAGCATGTCATAGCACTGAGACTGCACTTGTACGGGTACAGAACGACATCCTTCGCACTCTCGATCAGGGTGGGGCTGCGATCCTTGTGTTACTCGATCTTAGCGCTGCTTTCGATACAATCGATCACTCCATCCTTCTATCTAGGATGGAGTCAGTTCTTGGAGTTAAAGGATCTGCTCTACAGTGGTTCAAATCGTACCTGTTAGGCAGGAAACAGAGGATTAAAATCAATGATGACTTCTCCGAAAATCAGGAAATCCTGTGGTCTGTACCACAGGGATCTGTGTTGGGTGCACTATTGTTCCTAATATACATCATACCTCTGGCACAGCTAATCCGATCCTACGGTCTGAACAATCATGGCTATGCTGATGACACCCAGCTCTGCTTATCATTCAAAAAGACAAGTGATAACGCAATAGTCAAACGTGAAATCCTAAATCTTGAGAAATGTTTGTGTGACATTAGTGTCTGGATGTCTCAGAACAAACTGAAACTCAACAATGACAAGTCTGAAATCATTCTATTCGGCTCTAAGAAACACCTAGCTGAACTGAACATTAAGTCACTCTCTGTAGCAGGGACTGATGTGTCTGTTGCATCTGAGCCTGTGCGGAATCTGGGAGCTATGTTTGACTCTCAACTGACCATGGCACCCCATGTCAAAAGTGTTGTCAAAAAATCTAGCTTTCACCTGAGAAATATTGGAAAAGCGAGACGTGTGTTAACAGAAGATGCCACAAAAACAGTGATGCAGTCACTGGTAATGTCTCGCTTGGATTACTGCAATGCTCTCCTAATTGGAATACAACAGGATTTGATTGCAAAGCTGCAGCGACTACAAAACAGTGCAGCAAGGATAGTATCGAGAACCAGGAAGTATGAACATATCACACCTGTTCTCATCAAGCTTCACTGGCTACCAATTAAATTCCGCATCCAATTTAAGGTCCTACTGCTGGTATACAAGGCACTAAACGGACTTGCACCTAAGTACATCAAGGAGCTGCTCGTGCCTTATAAACCCAGACGCCATCTACGATCAGAAGCAAAGGGCCTTCTGGACGAGCCTCGGACTAGACTCAAATTTGGAGATCGCGCTTTCTCCATTAGTGCACCGAGATTATGGAATGCGCTTCCACAACACCTGAAGGATTCTACATCGTGTCAGGCCTTCAAGAAGTGTCTCAAAACACACCTTTTCAGGCTCGCCCATTGAGGCGTTGTGGACTATTACTCAAACTATGACAATGTGCAGCGCTTTTGAACATTTTATGAATGGAAAAGGCGCTATATAAATTCCAATTATTATTATTATTATTATATTGTCATGCAGTGCCCAGCCTTATTTAATACCAGGCTGCAAATGTGTGCAGATATAAGAGCATTTGAGGTAGAAATACACTTAAGGTTTGAGGAGAAACCTAGTATGGTTTTAAATGGCTCTTAGGGGAATGTATGGACGGTGTGGATACCTCAGATCTGTGTATGTTGTGAAAGATATCTGGGACAGCTATTTCAAGAATGTATTGGAAAGCCATCCGGAATAGGGATGGGAATTGCTAACCTTCTCTGTCCATCCTAAGAAAGCTTCAAGATGTATGACTTTGAACATTGCCCCGCGCTCAATGACGCTCGTGGGCCAAAATGGCCCTATTACTATCACCTGTCTAGTATTAATAATTCGTTGTCTTGTATCTAATCCTGTGTGTATGTGTTGTCTTTGTTATTGATATCAAAGTATTATTTTACCTTTCATATGCATTATCATATGGTCAATAAAGATACATACACTGTACAATGGTGCGAAATGAACGTGGAAAGTCCTCACATGGTACATGTAGCTATGTTCTATTGGACGAACGAGCGACTATTAAGAGCAGTATATCACGGTTTTCTGCTGCTGCCCCATTTCACAGAGATAGATAATCAGAGGCAAGGTCTATAACTATGATGGAACCCAGCACTCAGGTTAGCACCAGAGACACTGCAGCATCATGCCTGGACGAACTAGGGACGTATAGGCTTTAACGTCACTATCGACAAAACCATAGATTTGCCAACGATGCGGATATACATGAGTGAATTCCTTATTATAAAAGCGATCGAAACAATTCGTAAAACCTAAAAAGTCCATGGTAACTAATTTCTCTTTTCATGTTTGACCACTTTCTTGTCTGAAGAAAAACTATTTTCTATGAAGCATTTACATAACTCAAAACGATGCCTCCTACTGTCGCACGACCATCGCGATGGGTCGAGATATATGCAATCACATTGTAAAGTTAATAGACCAAAGTGTGAAACTTACCTAAAACTGTAGATACGTATTTTCCTGCAATACAATCACGTTGGATTTAAACGCAAATCAGCACGCAGAAAGGCACTGTAAGCAAAACAAATCCTCGCATCAAAAACAATCGTTTGAGAATGTTAGGTTTTGAACTGCAATAGTTGGAATCATCATTTAGTTCATGTTCCAGTTCCAAACTCGTGGCAAATATATGTACAATCCAGTAGTATCCAGACCAGCAATGTCACTATGCATCAACTATGTTGCCAATACCACAGTTGGGTACCATTAGCTATGTGTGATATTATTGCAAGCAGTGTGTGCAGGCAGACGCGCTGCGTGTGTCGGGAGAGGTGCTTAGTGCTGCGGGTAGGACGCGTGCCGTATGTTACACTTCCCCATTCCAGCAACGTGCTACACGCCTATCAACTGCCGCTCACCGCCCGCTCCGTGCTGGTTTCCAGTTGCGCATGCGTATCCGATCCCCCACTCAGCGGCGGAAGCTGGCTGCTGCGGTCATCTGCTAGGGCAGGGAATTCTTTGTCCCAACCTCAGTGGCTGTTCATCACTGATGCGGTTCTCAGAGCCCTATAACTCATCACAGCGTTTCTTTCATGATCAATTTTCATCTTCAAATGGTTGCATTATGCACTTGTGGGGACACTTGATAGGTTTTGAATTTTAGTATTTTTCTTTTGGAGGACTCTGACAACATACAGTAGTTGTGGGAGACCTAATACAGTATGTTTCCCCACTTGCTAGGTACCAGAGCGTCAGACTCGCGAGTGGCACTCAACAATACAAGCCCCTGTGGTCACAACTGGACAGTTGCTGCATGAAAAAATCATGGCATGAAGATCTCATTTTCATGCATGGAAATTTCATATTTGCATGGAAATGAATTTTTCATGCATGAAAAGAAATATGTAATAATTTCGCCTATGGCATGAGTTTTTCGCCCCCAAAATGTTTATAAATAGTGGGACTGTACACAATTTCATGCATGGAATATTTGGGCAGAATCTCATTTTCATGCATGAAATTGAAATTTTCATTCCACATTTTTTCATGCATGATACTTATCGTACTTCAACGAACCTCTTTTATTGTTCAATATATCAATTTCCTTCCATGCCAGGAATTGTCACTTTTCTTACGTTTTGCTTAAAACGAACGAGGTTAAGACCTCCCTCTCTATTAGAGCGAACGTTGACCTTTTGATCTTGCTATCTTCAATTTGCATGGTAAAATACCAGATGATGAGAATGTTTCGTGGTAATATCTCCTACGTAATAAGTTGATTCTCGGTGATGAGATATGCAGTATATATCTCATACCCATACTGGATCATGTCAGCGAAAGACGAGAGTTGGTCGGTGTGGTACGTGCCTCAATGCGTCATGCCGTGATTTCAATCAGCATATGGGGATTGGAATGCGAGAGATTGAGATTAATTGGATGTCAGACGAGTTGTTGCTGATGATGTTGGAATCTGTATAAATCTTCCGCTAAACCTTTCGGGAAATCATATTCTCCCATAAGTCATTTATGGGTTATAGGATATGGATATCGTAAATCCAATCGCGCTCCAAAAATTAACACAAGCCAGATATGGCCCAAGGCTTACAGTTATGACGTAGAAATTGATATGAACAGTTGCTGGGTAGGTTGTTTTAGGCGAAAGATGTTCTTGATACAAATAAACCACATTTCATTGCAGGCTACAAGTCGCGACGCAGAATAGCGGATTCTTGTATCGATCGTGTAAACTTGACATATTTCTTAATTGTCATTAATCAATTATCTCTATAACGGTTAGGGCAAAATAATCGCCTAACTGTCGATTTACTTTTGCCTTTTCGGGTACTTTAACCCTTATGTTGCTGGTGGTTGATAGGGTCAATACAAACTGATGCATAAACCTGGAAAATGACTGAAACCAGTGATGGCTCATGGGTACTCATCTGAGAGTACTTGGCAAGGGCCATCCAATGAAAAACAACATGACAGGGTTTAGACGGTTTTCAAAAATCTTTGCATCCTTGTGCTTTGGGCAAAAGTAGCATTAGCATTGGAAAGGTTAGGGCAAAGACATATTAAGATGGACTTGCAATAGTTATTCTTACTTAAAACGGGCCCTCAAACAAAAATAAAGTCAAGTTTGTTGGCAGTGCAAACAGCGTGAAAGAATATGATCCTATCCTACCTTTGAGCTAGCCACTTTTCCAGAACGTAAATAATTCCTACTGCAAATAATCGAATGATCAGGCCTTGGCGAGTCGAAAAGTCCGACTTGCTTTCTGAATTTGATGAGATCAAGCAGGATCGTGGCATACTAAGTGAAAATGTTCGATTAATGTATTATCAGAGAATGCGACAAAGGTATTGCTTATGAATAATACAAACATAGAGAGTAAAGCGTCTCTTCCAATCATCGCAAGCAAATAGAGAAGGCCAAAGAGTGGTCGCACTTTTTTTAATCTCTGTAAAACCGGTTTTTTATTTTCATGTTAGTTCACTCAGGATCATCATATATTCATACAATCATGGCACTATTATGTATGCCGACACTGTATATTTTATATCTCTGATATAGTCAATAGATACTTACTTACTTTACAGATAATGTGTCATGATTTATACAAGGTTCCTAGTATACTGAATTATAGGTGAGGGAACAAATTACCATGAAAGCATTATGTAAAATTAAAACAAATGTATGAATATGTCAAATTGAATAAACTTTCATAAGCCATTTGCAATCCTTTCCCATTTCCTAGAAAATAAATCAATTTCGTTTGCTAGAATATACCAATATTCTTCGGATTTCATTTGGCTAAATAAACACTTATTGACTTGTAAAAACTTAGTGGTCCAACAGTCTTAAGCTCAGTATTCATAACTTCTCCTGCTGCTAAAATGACCGTATTGAAAAGTATATCTCCATCATTTATCCGAAAACTTTATCAATTTCTGATCTGTTTACATGTTGCTATAGTGCGTCTCTCAAACAAAGTTTTATACTTCTCCATAAATATGTCACATCATCGCATTTCGCACCCACCAAATCATGCTTAGATGAAATTAATGGTTTATTAGAAAGAATTATTATGGGGCAATACACCTGAAAAGTACAGGGCTGATATCTTGGAATCAAAACAAACTGAAAGGTTACGCTATCCTATCAACGTTCAATGGTACCATAAAGTATCTTGGTTTTAGAGAATATACCCAATTAATATAGCCTGCAGAATATTTCCAACATTAAAAAAAAGGCTTTTGGAGAGATTTTTCTTCAGCTGTCAACAATTCACATGACAAACATTCTCCACAATTCCAAAAAACGAGCAAATTACAGAATCAATTTGGTATAACAACAATAATGCATATAGAATATATAACGCAATGGTTCGAGAACGGTCTCAGACATATAAGAGATTTCTTAGACACTGAGTTAAAATTTATTTCAATTTAGATTTTTTAACAAATGTTATGTTAATTAGTGTGATCTTTTAATGCCAAGATGCGAACCTGGGACCACCTGACTATTGGCGTCAAAATACTAACTATGATAACCTAAAAGGCAGAATTTCGCAAGAAGTCTGTCCACGTGCTAAACGTCAAATGGGTATTCTTATTTATTGACCAAAGCGCTCTGACACAAACAGCTCCCATGCACATATCTTCTGTATGTATATAATTTTATTTTTGTATCCATTTAATTCGCTTTAAAGTTTATGTTAAACCTGTACTATATGTTTATACCTTTTTGTTTGTATGAATTGTATTTTATAGTCGAAAGCTATAGTAAATAAACACCATATATACATACATTCTCCAATGTATTCTTAGAACCCTTAAGAACAAAAAAGGTCGATGCCTCCGAGGGGCAGGATAATTCCTCCCAATCAGCCTCATGAGTTTGAGTTTGGTCGCCCGGGGGCACAGAGCTGATGTTGAGAAGAGTGTAGCGTGCAGGGAGGCAAGGATTCTGGTCCTGAGGCCGCCAGAGTTAAAGAGAAACATGGGCAATTGACGGTGGGTTTTTACACGAAGCGCCACAGTTGCGTGTAAGTTAGGTAAAATTACCCCCACATCCACGCGCCAAGGACGTCATTAGACGCTAAATAACACCGCACCATCCGCCGGCAACTTCTGGCTAGCGGAAGAGTGTTTCAAAGAATGAATGTTATTTAGAGGGTTTAATCCATGCATGTCTAGCGTAGATGCTAGGGGGCTATAGCTATATATATTCTATAAGTATAACTATATATACACACACACACATATGTATATATATATATATATATATATATATATATATATATATATATATATATATATATATATATATATATATATATATATATTTGTTAATTTTAACCTACCTAATTCTGTTTGGTTTTCTAAGATGTTCTTCCTAAATTCTAGGGTTTCTTTGATTCCACAAAAAGTCTTTGAACATGTTCTCAAGTTTAGTGAATATTTCAAGGTTGGGGGTTTGTATAGAAAACAGGACGAGGGTTATTATTGATAGAAGAAGTCTCTTAGTTAGTGCAACTTTTCGTATGGTGTCAAATTTCTAGCGTTTCATATGTATATTAATTTCTGTAGATCTCCTTTATTTTTAATTCAATAATTAAATCTGCGACATTATTAAAGTTATCTATATCATAAGTGTTACCAAGTGATTTGAATTTCTGTGACCATTCCAGATTTAAATTGCTGCAGAGGATTGCCCAGGTGTCTCCCCCCACCCCCCCCCCCCCCCTCCCCAAGTTTGATTACCTTCGTTTTCTCTATATTGACCTTAAGTTAACTCAACTTTTCACATTGCGTTAAGCGTTAAGGTTAACATGCAATTATTTATTGATTTTTCTTTTGGTTTAGAAAATAAAGGGGTGTCATTCGCGTATTGAGAGGCTTTGCGTTCTTGACTATGTAGGGTAATTCCTTCTATTTCTGTATTAGACCTGATGGCTTCTGATAACATTTCTGAAATCATGACAAAGAGGTATGGGGAGACAGGGTCTTCCTGTTTACATCCCCTCCCTAGGATAATCTCATCTGAAAGGTGTACATTTTGAAGGATTTTTGAGGTTGAGCCAATTTGTAATGATTTAATATGATTGATAGTCTTTTGTCCAAACTTAAAAAAATCTATATTTTTGCTATAAGTTCCATGTTATAGAGTCAAAAGCTTTCTCAAAATCGTTAAGTTTGATTAACCCTTTAAGATTTTGTCTTTTACATTCATTAATAATGTCGTAAGTAAGCATTGCATTTTCCCCTATGAATCTGCCATTGAAAAAATGCTAAGGGTTCTTTTTTGTTTGCTGCATATGACATGATTATGCCTCTAAATTGGGCATGAATACAATCCCATGGTAAATCAATTTGTATCATGAACTCTATTTCAGAATCTTTTTAATTCTTAATACGGTGTGCACGCATATGTGCTAAGTATTGATTCTATTTCTTTTTCAATTTTTGTCTTAAGTTGCATATCCATTAATAATGAGTTATCTTATTGCCATATTCAATGGCCCCATTTATTCTTACTAATAATTAGTTTCAAATTTATTGGTGAGTGATCGGATCTATAGCTGCACTTACTTACTCAATCAGCATAGATTTCTAGTAGTGTTTCAGATATTAAAAAGATCATGTCTGGCCATCTTTTTATAAAACATTTGGTTCCATTTAGATTTGTTCTAAATCTGGATGAGCATGTCTCCATATATCAGATAAATCTAGTTTCTCTTTGTATTTATGTGCTTTCATAGCGGATTTGGGATTATTTAATCTTTTGTAATTAATTATATATAGTATAGTATAGTATTTATTGACGGCACCTGTGATGCCAAAGATTGTTAGCAAGGTTCCAATTCCCTGTCGTAACTATACTTTTAATGTCCATATTTCCTATTGACTGAAAAAGTTATGTATAAGATATTGACTATTCATAGTACTTCGAAACCTAGACCTTTTGCAGAGGTCAAGGAAAGCGAGTGGTCTGCCCATGAGTCCTATACCACTCGACTTTGAGGGCAGATTCTATACCCCAATTACTATACGAAACGCTATTGGATTGGAAAAATCTAATATGACGAATGCGTCACGTTTGTTTTGGAAGGAAACCTCTCCTCACATCATTTTGTAATGTCTCCGCTAATATCTCAGGAGAAAATGACTCACTTCTAGTTGGCACACAACTGGGACACCATCTCATTACTTCAAACTTTAAATGATTTATTGCACGGCACAGCTGGTTTAAGTTTATAATCAATAGACTTTCTACCTTCAACGGACGGGGCAGTCGAAAACATGTGTTTCTGCTATCGATCTTCCTATTTAACGGTAGAGGAGTAGTGTGTGTTGCCATGTTCAATACTAATTTAATTTTTATTGTGGAAATGAAAGCTGAAGTTTATAGGTTGTTTTTCAGCATTTTTTTATGCAGCCAATACAAAGTAGCAGTCAGGTTGCCATCTATGATAGATACTTAAAAATACTAAAAATGTGACAATTTTCAACCTGGTTTGATTTGATGAATTTGACCATTGAAACATGGCGAACTTTTCAATTTTCCAATTTGAATCAGGGGAAAGGGTTTAAATTGGTTGAAAATTGAATTTAGAAGAAAATTTGATTTTGAAGTTGACTTTGAAGCATACTTACAAAAAATGATATTTTTTAATTGATTTTACTGTATACATATATGTATGTATATGTTTATACAAATATATTTACTTCCTCTTCAATTATTTTCGAAAACCGTAGTTCTTTACAGAGAACATTTAGGCACCTTTTGCTTTGGCTTTGAAAATCACTCCATTTTACTCTAATATTAGTATTTAGTTCATTCCTGATCTTCTATTTCCTACTATAATTGATAAAAGTGAGTGACAATGTAAGCTTATCATATAGAATAAAGCATCCCATAAATCATGGAAATAACCAGCATATTCAGTTGCAGATCCATATCTATGCTTCCACGGGATATATGACAGTCTATAAACTAGTACACTAGCACCAATCTACTGCTATATGTAGTATCTATCCATAAGGGACAAATTATGTGTCCGCTGTAAGTTTCTCTTTCATCAAAAGGCTCTAGCTAGCACCTTGCAACTGAACATCTTCCTTGGCTGCCAAGGAAGAGTCTTGAATAACTGAATGTAAGTGCTATTGTCAGTGTTAGCTTGGTCTAGAGGTACTTGAAACTAAAAGCCACTGTATTGCCTATTTTTAGAGGCTTGTGACGAAATTGCCTGTGACAGGGGTTAGCATTCAGCGCTGGCAAGTGAACTTGAAATTGCAGAAAAGTATCTGTAATAATGAAATAATTCAAATTTATTTTCACTTTACCACTAAGCAGTCCCCATATGTATCAACTTGAAGTGAATAGTTCAATGAAACCGTTCTTTTAGTTGCATAGGATTGGAGAAATGGCTTATATATATATATAAATATATATATATATATATATATATATATATATATATATATATATATATATATATATATATAATATATATATATATATATATATATATATATATATATATATACATATATATATATATATATATATATATATATATATATATATATATATATATATATATATATATATATATATATATATATATATATATATAAATATATATACAGGTTATTCATATTGAGGAATGAAGTGTTTTTCTTCCTGTTGTTAGAGACACTCGTCTAGGCCTGGTGGTTAAAACATCACACACACACACACATACACAAACACATATGCATGCATGCACACATACATACAGTGTGTACATACATACATACACGCATGCATACTTACTTACTTACATACATACATGCATACATACATACATACTTTCTGATCTATAAATGAAAAAATGAAAACACGTGAGGAAAATTGCTATCAAACAATAAGAAACACATGTTAATAGTTAAATCGAACACTTGTGCATTGATAGCTTTTGTTTCCTCTGTAGTAGCTAAGATATATTCCATTGCCATTTCGAAAAAAATAAGGGGTGTAATCCTGTTCAACGCCCCTGTCATGTGAGGGTGGCTGTGCCATGGTCGTGTTAATGCATAAACAGCTTTCTATGAATGATTTAAACTAGTGAATTGATCGTTTACATATCGATTATGGGCGCAGTCAGAAATGACAGCTCATATGCTATAATATCTAATCATTCACGTGTGTTTGATGGGAGTCTACACCCATCCGCATTTAAATAATGATGCGTGTTCAATGACAAACGAGAATAATAGGACTTAATGATGATAAGATATTATGTCATTGTCTGTTGGAGTTCAGATAATTCAGAGACTTTGTGTGCATATCTGTTCATGCTGTTGTTTCAGTATCAGTAAGAATATGAAACGGGTTTTGATGTATCACAACTAAATGGATTGCCTTTTAATGTTGCTTGTGTTGGTCGAATTCATATCATTACTGCATGCTTTTAGATGATTGTTGATGCGAAACAGATATATACTATATCAACTTCAGACAAATATTTCCATGCTGATTATGCTGGTAAGTAGATATCCAGTTCCCCACGTACACAGATGAATCGGCTTACAACCCTGATATCTTCTATTTCAATTTCAATTTGCAAGGAAAAATGAGATTGCCATTGAAGTGGGTGCATATTACGTATTTGAAAGCTGCATGTACCTTTATTTTCAACTACTTATATTACTGAACCTGGCATAGGTAAGCCTTTTTAGTTGTTTGTATGGAAAAGGGAAAAGTTTTGTGACAATTTGGTATGAGGTGGGGAATAGTTTTCAAACTTGTATGCAAAGTTGATGGAATGGCTATCATGAAGTGGGGTGCTGTCTATCCTGCAGCCTGGTCTAGGATATCAATTGCAGTGTGGTGGTACATATCTAACCTGAAGTCTGGAGTAGGCTCTCATGCAGTGTTGTGGTATCTATCCTGCAGCCTGGTCTAGGATATCAATTGCAGTGTGGTGGTACATATCTAACCTGAAGTCTGGGGTAGGCTCTCATGCAGTGTTGTAGTATCTATCCTGCAGCCTGGTCTAGGATATCAATTGCAGTGTGGTGGTACATATGTAACCTAAAGTCCGGGGTAGGCTCTCATGCAGTGTTGTGGCATCTATTCTGCAACCTGGTCTAGGATATCAATTGCAGTGTGGTGGTACATATCTAACCTGAAGTCTGGGGTAGGCTCTCATGCAGTGTTGTGGTATCTATCCTGCAGCCTGGTCTAGGATATCAATTGCAGTGTGGTGGTACATATATAACCTAAAGTCTGGGGTAGGCTCTCATGCAGTGTTGTGGTATCTATCCTGCAGCCTGGTCTAGGATATCAAGTGCAGTGTGGTGGTACATATCTAGCCTGAAGTCCGGGGTAGGCTCTCATGCAGTGTTGTGGTATCTATCCTGCGGCCTGGTCTAGGATATCAAGTGCAGTGTGGTGGTACATATCTAGCCTGAAGTCCGGGGTAGGCTCTCATGCAGTGTTGTGGTATCTATCCTGCAGCCTGGTCTAGGATATCAATAGCAGTGTGGTGGTACATAGCTAACCTGAAGTCCGAGGTAGGCTCTCATGCAGTGTTGTGGTATCTATCCTGCGGCCTGGTCTAGGATATCAATAGCAGTGTGGTGGTACATAGCTAACCTGAAGTCCGAGGTAGGCTCTCATGCAGTGTTGTGGTATCTATCCTGCGGCCTGGTCTAGGATATCAATTGCAGTGTGGTGGTACATATCTAACCTGAAGTCCGGGGTAGGCTCTCATGCAGTGTTGTAGTATCTATCCTGCGGCCTGGTCTAGGATATCAATTGCAGTGTGGTGGTACATATCTAACCTGAAGTCTGGGGTAGGCTCTCATGCAGTGTTGTAGTATCTATCCTGCGGCCTGGTCTAGGATATCAATTGCAGTGTGATGGTACATATCTAACCTGAAGTCTGGAGTAGGCTCTCATGCAGTGTTGTAGTATCTATCCTGCGGCCTGGTCTAGGATATCAATTGCAGTGTGGTGGTACATATCTAACCTGAAGTCCGGGGTAGGCTCTCATGCAGTGTTGTGGTATCTATCCTGAATTGTGGTACGGGTTGTCTAGGTGCTTTGTCGAAATGAAATATATGCACCTTTGAGATACTATTAACTGTTGAATTCATATACCTTTTACATGTAGATACAGAATAAGGTGTACCTTTACTTTGCTTTTGTCTATCATTTGTGTTAAATCCACCTAACGTGCAAAACACAGTCTGTACTGTACTGAACATTTAATGATTTGGAATTTGGAATTTCGTTTTTATGTCACTTTTTCTGTCGTATTGTGGCTGAGTTGTGACTTGCCAGTCAGAAACACAATCTGTACTGTACTGAACATTTAATGATTTGGAATTTGGAATTTCGTTTTTTGTCACTTTTTCTGCCATATTGTGGCTAAATCGTGGGTTGCCAGTTGTAACAAATGGAGGAAACCGGAGTACCCGGCGAAAAGCACCACCTAACACCAGGTCACTGACGGCTTTGTCACATGCCCCGGGTGGCAGTGGTGAGAGACAGCTAGCAGTTAGTGGCAATGCCTTAGATCACACGGTCGTCAGGACAAGGCATATAATACATTTAGTGAAGGTGATGATGATGATGGTGATGATGTTTAAGATAACGATGACCATCGCCATCATCTTTTCCAGCAGTATATGGAAGTAATCAGTTTTCAGTTAAAATTAAATGATAAATGCTTAATACTTTTATCGTTCCATCAGCATTACCGTTCAACCTTCCCGCTTAGAGATAGCTAAGCTTTAAGTAGACTTCATAAAATCTTAAATAAATAAAAACAAGGTGATGTGAAACCAGCCGGTCAACCTTGAATCGTGCTCTGCGCATGCTGGCGCACAGGTTTCTCTGTAATGTAAATAATACGAGGACCCTGATTGGTCCGTGTTCCCTCATGACCTCACGCTGATCCCAGATCACCATAGCGCATATGTTAATTGGTCTCTCTCTACATATCCATTCAATTCTTAATCTAAGATGAAATCCTGGACAGCATTTATGTTTTACTCTGTCCATATGCTTCCTTTTCACTTATAATAAAACACGTATCAAGGACTTGCGAAGTTCGCCATCACTATTAACAATACTTTTTTGGACATTACGAGTACCTTCATTGCCAAACTATACTGGAAAAATCCACCATTCCTTCATTTTGTAAACGGTATTTTAGGTAAAAGTCACTTTTATTGAGAGGAGGTGTCATAATAGAAATGTTTTAGGAATGGGTTATGGTCTAATAAAATGTATTGCGAAACCCATTATGGTGGTGTGTATAAAGATGACTTTATATGTGCAAAACGGAAGACGTGTAAAAGGACCATAAACCATTTCTATTGGAAATAACCTTCCTTCACGTTCAACATTTAGTTCATTCTTTTAGCAGATCTGCGGCCCCTATTAAAATGATGTGACTCGTGGAAGTGTAAACCTACATAATTGCTAATCACGTGACGGATACCTGATTTCTGATTGGCTGGATCACAGGTCTGATTGTTTGGCCAAATGATCAAGGTTCAAACAGCAGGAATGCTCTGAATCTATATTGTAAACGTATTCTGTAGTGTTTTGACACTATTATTCAGTATCATATCCTGCCATCTGTCTGCGTGGTCTAAACAGATGATGTTTGGTTAAGAATAACTGTGACAAATTTAACACCAATCTATATAACACGTATGCCAGGTATAATTTTATACTAAAAATCGCTTAAGTGAAAATCAATTACCGATTGTCTCTCTGTGGAGGTAAATGCAATATCAATATCCACAAATATATTCTGCTAATCTCTGTGTTTTGCTCGCTGTTTCATCCTCTACTTCATCTTCGTTCTTGCTCCCTACTTTTTCGTGTCTCTCACTTCGTATTTTCCCCTTTTTCGTCAGCATTGGTTGCTGTCATCTTTTCCCTTATCATCACATGCAATATGAGAAATGCGTTTTTAACTTGACTCTTTTCCATAATGTTCATTCTTTCCACATTCATAACCTTATCACTCGTGTGACAATCGACAATACAGACGGCATAGAGCAGATTTATGACACACGTTTAGAATGCTATATTCTCTTTCTGTTATATGATATGTTCTGTCGCCATAACAATGCGCGATTTATCAAAATGGTTGCATTAATGCTACATGTAACGCATAAGTCAAATGAATCCCCTGTGTTGCTAGTAACTTTACATTATATCGAGGAGCAACCAACTATAACTGGGAAAATCTCAGTATAAGAAAGCCGTGTATCAAGCATGATAACAGATATCCTTTGATGATTGCAGATTTCTTGTGGAGGGGAAAACCACCAAAATATATAAAATAAATACTAGAATATTCCTCAAAATTAGGTGGGTTAAAAACATGGGTTATAATAATCATGCTAACAAACAGCAGTTTGACACCTTTTTCAAAACAATATGATATAGAAAAATGTGTAAGATATGGAAGCAACCACTAAAATCCCGAATACATCCGACAATCTATCTATTTGGGCAAAAGGTGGCAGAGGCTACGTATGAGCAGAGGCTACGTAAGACCAATAGTCGATTATGGGCATCTCTGCTGGACACTAGGGTATGGCGATACAATAAACATACCTCGAATAAAACAATTAGATGATTGTAATGTGTGTATGGTGGCCGACTTGTTGGATCCAGTTTGGAATATACAGAGCAAAGTAGAAACAGAAGAAAAAAGGGGAATCACCGTTAATTTCCTAGAATATTTGGCATTTAAAAAGGGAATTACCAAATTTATACAAAACATAGAAAAGGCGCCTATTAACATGAAGCCACATCGACCAGATATGCCAAATATGGGATTTACACAAGCAAGAGGCTGCCACGACATATATAGAAACACTGGACAATGTGGGAATAAAATTCTACAAGAAATAGCAGTAAAATGGTTCGATACCCCAACAATATATATATAGATACGGAAGAAATTTTAAAAAGTCAATTACATTATATAAGGGAACAACAAAGAATATGTATCTATATGATATTCAATATAAAATTTGGCATGAGAGAGTGGCAACAAATAGTAAATTATTCAGAATGAATATACTGGACTATGATGATTGTGAATACCGTCAAGATCCAGAAACCAATGTACATGCTTTAATTTTATGTGAAAGAACACATATATTCTGGAGAGAAATGGCACTGGTTACAAAACTTGGGTTATCAAAACATCAGCCTAGTACAAAAAACTATAATTCTATGAGGCCCAGTAAAAGATAAATTATTTAACCTAATATTAATGGTTGGAGAACAATTGATATACCAGAATAGAGGAACAAGGAACATGTATTTAATAGCCCACTTTGAAAGATATCACATTTCGAATTGTCTCCATAATTCTCTTCTTATAGGAAACTATGAATTCATGAATAATAGTTTCCGGATCTTTCATACAGAGTGAAAATGAATCGGATAAACCAATTATACAATTACTTGAATTGAATCTTATAAAAATCATCTGCAACTCAAAAACACTTAAAATGTTTTTCCTATCCAATAGCGAGATTAAGATGAATATATTTAAGTGGGCTATTTTCTCTTTAGGCTTACGCGTTTAACAAAACCAACGAAAGTTAAAATGGGCCTAATTATATGTTTCATTAATCAACTTTTATTTATTACTAAGACATACATTCTCCTCGAGAATATGAGACAAGGTGGTTAGTATGTAAGGTATCTGGTAACAAAAGGATTTTCAGAATATAAATAATCGGGTGAGAATGTAAAGGCATACTGCAATATTCAAGTACAGTTCGCCCTTCTTCAGTACAAGATTAAACGTGTTGCAATAAAATAATCACTTTGAGAGTCAAGCATATGTTGGTGACCAACCATAACGCATTGTGTCTTGACCATTAAAGTCTCAACACCCAAACATTGAGTAAGAAATAAGGATCATGGACCTGAAAGACATGGTAAAGGTAAAGGCATTCGGTTTATAGTCATGTATCCACCGAAATGTTCACACGACCTTCCTTCCATAGCAGGCCTGTACACACATAAACCATTTCAATCCCCTGAGGGATATTCCAGAGCAGCTGGCAGCATAAAGCGCACAAGCTCTAAGCAATGCCTTATCAATGCTAGGTACCCATTATGCGTTGACTGAGGCAACATTGAATAAACAGAGGCCGGATTACTAGTCCAACACCTAACCAACAATGCTACTTTGTCCCCTAATGGTGATTCCATCGACTAGGAGCTAGTGTCAACAATATCGTGCAGAGGACCACTGTCAGCTCGAAAGAGGGTTAAAATGCTTTTTCCACTTTAAGAACGTCTTGACATGTCACTCAGGCCACTCAAGGTAAATTGCTAGAATCGCATCGCAGGCAATATACTTTAGCACCAAATGGCCGCCTCAATTTAGCCGCTCCATCATAGATTTGGTAGTCTTGCATTGTCGATTCAGACACTTGATGCAGAACGTAGCAATGTTGTTGGGATTCGTTTTTGTTTTATTTCCTTGATTTTGGTACATTCCTGCATTTCACAAAAAAAGTGAAAAATTGTAATACAGATATACATTTACAATCCCGTTACGCCCCAGAACTATCCAAAAATGAAACGAAATGGTTCGACTAAACTCTGGCTATTGCAGTTGAATTGGATCAATCGTGATAAATAAAAATACAGAAGTTAAAAATAAGTTGCATATATCTCAACTTCCGATGACGGTCGCCCATTGAGTCGTGTGGTCAAAAGTGATACCGATAGGCCGGTCGTTTGGAATAGGAATTAACTAGGTGTAGGTGTTGTAGAATCACTGCATGTTGTACTTGCATTTCGAAGTCTGCCTCTAGTAACCTACCTCTACATGAAGATTTTTGTACTAGTCATGATACAGCGAAAGGAGGTCAATGTTGCGGCAGCGGGTTATCCACGCAAGGTGAAAAGCGTGCGAATTTGCATTATATCATTACAATCAGATACCTGTTTCCAGTAAAGTACTCTATAACATGTATTTAGACAGACATTAGGAATGTCTACAGCATATCATCACGTCATGGTGGTGGAGTTGATTATTGTATCATATTGTTATTGTATCATATATATATATATATATATATATATATATATATATATATATATATATATATACATTTGTACATATATATATATATATATATATATATATATATATATATATATATATATATATATATATATATATATATATATATATATATATATATATATATATATATATATATGTATATATATATATATATATATATATATATATATATATATATATATATATATATATATGTATATATGAATATATATGTATACATATATGATTACATATATGTATATATATATATATATATATATATATATATATATATATATATATATATATATATATTAATATATATATATATATATATATATATATATATATATATATATATATATATATATATATATGTATATATAATATTGTCATTTGATATTGTGCCCTTTCCATATAAACATGATCAATATACATGTATATATATATATATATATATATATATATATATATATATATATATATATATATATATATATATATATATATATATATATATATATATATATATATTTATATATATATAAATATATATATATATATATATATATATATATATATATATATATATATATATATATTTATATATATATATATATATATATATATATATATATATATATATATATATATATATATATATATATATATATATATATATATATATATATATATATATATATATATATATATATATATATATATATATATATATATATATGTATATATATACACACATATGTTTATATATGTATATATATATGTGTGTGTATGCCATACAATGCTTGGGAAGTCGGCAAATAACTGTAATTATACGCAGATTATAACAGAGTGGTTTAGGCAACAAGTTTGCAGTCCAGTCAATGTAGCTATAATCTAGCTAATCTCACCAGTGATTTCAAGAGAAATAACAGCCTTCGTTATGATGTACCATATATCCCAATCATTTCAAGACTCCCTGAAATGGTGAAATCACGAAAGAACGAACATATGTGATCTAGATGTGAGGGGTTAGTTTGAGGGTATTCTAGGTAGCGTTGTTATGGCCACACGCAATACACTGTGATATCCCAAATTTGCAGTGCTGGTAAAATAGTTTTTATTTCAGTTGTGAAATGCCGTTTGTTTGTATCATTTTAGCATGATCTGATCTGAAAATAAACAAATTATAGCTACCCGGAGTAAGCCCTAATATGCATTGTAGCTATGGAAAAGCACTGATCCAGGACAGCCTTTAAATGCTTTCGTTAACAGGCACATGACGCCGATTTTACCAAGTATAACAGGACGGCAGTTTCCGAGAAATAAGTCGTTTACGTGATGACGCTTTGTATGCTCTTACCATATGCTGTTGAGTGGTTATTGTTTTACTTGTTCAATCAAAAGACAAAGAAATGTGCGTATTATGGATACGACTTTCAAAAGGAATACCACAATATCCTTTGATGTTAGCGTGTCTCTCTATATCTTATCATTTGCATTCATAGAATATTAATGCTGACGTTGAGGCTTACTTTTTCATTAAATATGACGTACATTCTTTCACTAGTGATAACGATACCTTCGATGTCTGCAAGTCTCTATTTTATACTTATATCTCACTTGATCTGGATGTGACGCTTAAACGATTCTTACCTGTTTCCTTGACATTGAAATGTTCAAAGCTATATTGAAGGGCCATCCTCCCTATAGGTGCATTTGTATAGGCATGGGAGTGATGTATATAATTGGGAGGAAAATGATTGCATTACACGTAGTTTGCATTGGAGGCTGCCCTAATAGCCCATCGGCAAAAAGAGTGATTCGCAGCATTAACTGTTAATTCATCTCCTTTTGTGTTTCTCTCTTTTCTCTGTTGTGGCGTTATGTATTTCATCTTTGTTTGCAAATTATGCATTTGTAATTTCGCGCTTTCGAGCTATCTGAGGTATAAGGAAAATAGTTAATGACTTGGGGGTAACTTGTTTATTTGTTGTAAAATGTTTGTTTACTAAATCAAGTCAAAATGTTTAATATCATATCATATCAATGTAACAGAACAAAAAAACATTTAGGCTTATTCCAAGCTCTTGCCAAGCTAGTAGCAAATCACTCTTAGTATGGCAGTGAAAGTGTCCCCAAGGAAATTTCATACTCGCTGGTCTATTTACAACAGCATATCCATTATTGCTCAGACATGAATAGACACTATTTGGATTTAATATTGATAAATTGGTCTCATTGGCAAACTAAGCTCCTAAATCCTGAAGAGTCAGTTCTATTAAGAGGTGCATGTTATGAACTCATGGTGATCGTGTCCCTGCTTTAATCTTCATACCTAAACACCTCTTAAAAGGAACTATACAAGCTCTTATCATTATACCCTCGGGTCTAATTGCAGGTTCTCTGATAATTTTCAGCTCTAGTGCTCAAAAGTGATGCTTTACCTTTCAATCTTTTTTCCATAGGTTCATCACAATTTCAAAGAACTTGTAATATGAAAAATAATCCCTAAGCTGACGGTAAGGAAAGGGCCATTGTCCTGTACATGCAATGTATGTTTGCTAAAGTCAAGGTAAGGGAGATGGTGGAGAGGGTTGGAAAATAGGTTTATTGACTGAACCAAAGCAGAAGTTCATAATTATGCTTTAAAACATGTATTAATAGTGTTATGATAATGAATATGAGATTAAACAGTTGGGAGCATAAATCACTACAAGCAAAGATAGATTGATGTGATGTTTTATATACGGTTGACAAACTGCAATGATCTTGTAACAAATCAGTGATATATCTTCCGCACCAAGTTAAAGACCACACACAAGATCCGCTAGCCAAATCCAATTACCTTATAAATTAGCAATATCGAATGAATTATGCTGTATTTTTTTCTATTTTTCATAGGCTTTAGGTTCCTATGGATTCTGTATCTATGTGATTGGAGTATCTGCCCCTCAAAGGCGTGGACATGAGTAAAAAAACTTGGTATCTATCAAGCGTTAGTTTTCTGAAGTCCAATTATGGTAGTTACATCACGTCGTCGTAGTTGATAAGGCTGACAATCGCATGCTAGGGAAGCTGAACAGCACTTGTAGAGGCACTTCTTGGAATTCGTATTATCAGTGAAAAATGGCTCATAGTTGCAGTAAGGACTTGCAGCTGTGACAATTATTTCTCGCTTGAGAAAGCTATTCACTGGCCAGCCATTCAATGTGCAGTTGGGCGGCGTTGCGTGCTAACATGCTCCAGCCTTTATAACGAACGTCGACAACACCTTTATTGCCTATCTATTCTGCCTACAACAGCTGAACTGTCTGAGTGATGAGAATTGAGAATTTAATTTTCGTTTATCGCCACCCCTTTTCTGTAATATTGAAGGTAATTCGTAGCTAGTCGATAGAGGAGGAAACCAGAGTACCAGGAAAAAAACTCACCACCGAACCCAAAGTCAGCACAATTGCCTTTATTGTTAGCAATAAATTCGAACATGTATGTATGTATGTACGTATGTTTGAATGTATGTATATATGTATGTATGTATGCATGCATGTACATGTATGTATGTATGTATGTATGTATGCATACATGCATGTACATGTATGTAGGTACGTATGTATGATATGTTTATGTATGTATGTATGTATGTAGGTACGTATGTATGATATATGTATGTATGTATGTACTAGTATGTGGGTCATTCCATGCCAACTCACTCACTTTTTTCCCGGCCCATCTCCGATTTTGATGAAATTTGGCAGACTTGTTGACCCTCCAGAGAGACTAACACACACCAAGTCTCAGCTCATTATCATCATTATTGATGAAGCTACAGCACTTCAAAGATTTCTGAAATTTATCAAAATTTTCAACTTTGGGACACAAAATATACTTTAACTTGAAATGTAACCAACCGATTTTGAAAACCGTGGTACCGTTGGAAAGAGGAGACAATTTCCTTTCCAACGATATGTTACTTGATGATCTTTTGAGACATTTGACCTTTCAAGGTCATTTTTTGAGACCTTGACCTTTGACCTACATTTTCCGAAATACCTCACCTTCAATTTTCCTGAATTTTGGGGAGGAGGTGCTTAGAGATGTAGGTAAAGGGCATGTGAAGGTTGGTTCTGGAGAATTGGGTATTTCTTATAAAAAAGCAGGAAATAGTATTTGGTGTAAGGGTGTATCATACGAAAACGAACATTTCAATTTCAGAATGCACATGGCATGGTAAACGAACTGCATATCAATAGCTATTTGTTTTCAAAGACAACCTCAGGCCATTGAACATGTATGTCAAACATATCTGACTCCATCACTGCCTTTTGCCATAAATTATGTAGCCAGTTGATGTCACTAAAATCCCAGGGCAAATTCACCTGTAGCAATCTTTGACCTATATGAAAATGTGTACAGCATGTATTTACAATTTAGGTTTCTCTACAAAGCTAACTTTACCTCATCATTATAAGTAACATCTTTTCATACCTAAGGCCAATATTTGTTAAGTATATACAGGATGATTCTATACCTAAACAACCTTAACTTTTTGAGATTTATCTGAGTTTGAAAAGCGAATATGGTGAAATGCACCCAAGTTTCAGGGTGCCGACTACAGTTAAAGCATTTTCCAGTTTTGCTTTTATTTTTTCTCCATGTTTTGCGCGGTCTCAAGAGTGAAATGTACGAGGAGCAAGAAATTGTACGCAGTGACATCAGTGTAAATTATAGTTAACTGATTCAATCCCCAAGCAACTTTTCATCCCTGTGTTGCATACTACTAGGAGAAAAACAAAATGTAAAGTGTAAGCTGTGTAAAGGTATCAGATTGCTTAATTCATGACACTGTTGGCAGGCACCAACATAAAATTGAGAGCAAACCTACCATGCTGGGCAAGTAGTTAATGATTTATACTTGCCCAATGTAATTTTTGGCTTGCCCGAAATGAGTTTCAACATGCTGGAATGGCATGTATTACTTGTCATGGATTTAATGATTTGAAAACCATTTTCTCTTAAATTGTGTTGCATTTTGTTGCATATTTCTAAGTATATTTCTGCAAATCTCTATTTGAAAAATGTGTAGTGTTCAGAAAATCTGCTTGACCTTTCGGGAAAGTGCAAACTAAAATGTACTTGCCCAAAAGCCCTTTTTTTTAAATTCCACTTGCCAGGGCAAGCGGGCAAGTACTTATGTCAATGCCTTGTTGCGGTAAGCTATTTACTTAACATACTCATCTCTTTGATCAAAACTAAATTGGAACCTACAAAGATCTTCTACTTCTTTGTATGGTGCTGCTGTGTAGTATACAAACCAGAAAACTTTGCTAAGTTAGCTTACCACGCTGAAGATTATAATATACCTGCAGAGTGGCATTTCGTTGCTACATCACATGTAAAAGTTAAAGGACCATGTAATGGAATTTGAGGCACCCTCAAAAGACTTGCATCCAGAGTTAGTTTGCAGCGATCAGTTGACCTTCAAATCCAGAATCCTTCACAACTGTATGAATGGGCAAAGCAAAATCTCACAAGGATCACAGCCATCTTCTGTTCAGCAGACGATATTACAAAACGTGGAGAAATAATAAAAGCAAGACTGGAAATTCTAAAACTGTAGCTGGCACCCAGAAACTGTTGCATTTCACCATATTTCTGGGGAACACAAGCTGTTAGTGAAACGCTTTTCAAACTCAGATGAATCTCAAAATGTTTAGGTTGTTAAGGCATAGAATCATACTGGATATACTCATCAAATGTTGGCCTTAGGTATGAAAAGATGTTACTTATAATGATAAGGTAAAATTTGCTCTGTAGAAAAACCAAAATTGTAATGAGAATGCATTAAGGTATATGCTGTACAACTTTTCATATAGATCAAAGATTGATAACAAGTGAATTTGCCCAGGGATTTTAGTGACATCAACTGGCTACATAATTTATGGCAAAAGGCAGTGATGGAGTCAGATATGTTTGACATGCATGTACAATGGCCTGAGGTTGTCTTTAAAAACAAATAGCTATTGATAGGCAGTTCGTTTACCAGGCCAGGTACATTATGAAATTAAAATTTCTGTTTTCGTATGATGCACCCTTACACCAAATACTATTTCCTGCTTTTTTATAAGAAATACCCAATTCTCCAGAACCAAACTTCACATGCCCTTTACCTACATCTCTAAGCACCTCCTCCCTAAAATTCAGGAAAATTAAAGGTGAGGTATTTCGGAAAATGTAGGTCAAAGGTCAAGGTCTCAGAAAATGACCTTGAAAGGTCAAATGTCTCAAAAGGTCATCAAGTAACATATCGTTGGAAAGGAAATTGTCTCCTCTTTCCAACGGTACCACGGTTTTCAAAATCGGTTGGTTACATTTCAAGTTAAAGTATATTTTGTGTCCCAAAGTTGAAAATTTTGATAAATTTCAGAAATCTTTGAAGTGCTGTAGCTTCATCAATAATGATGATAATGAGCTGAGACTTGGTGTGTGTTAGTCTCTCTGAAGGGTCAACAAGTCTGCCAAATTTCATCAAAATCGGAGTTGGGCCGGGAAAAAAGTGAGTGAGTTGGCATGGAATGACCCATGTGTGTATGTATTGAAGCTAATTCGTAGCTAGTCGATAGAGGAGGAAACCAGATAATCAGGAGAAATCGACCGCCGAACCCAAAGCCACCACAATTGCCTGTTTATCGTTAGCAATAAACTCGAACATATATGTATGTTTGTATGTATACTTGTATGTATGTATGTATGTCAAAATCAAATAATCATGGGGCTGGAAATAATATCCCTTATAAATCAGCAAGTAATCGTGCTCTTGATCATCTGAAAACGAGCTATACTAATTGATGGAGTTTGTTTTCGAAATAAATCCATAGCTACCAATTTCATTAGCTACTTGAGGAATCCCAAAATATACTTCCAAGAAATGAAAATAACAACACCCTAATGTAATACCATCTGCTAATACCTATCGTTTGATTGATGTATTAATTGGATTCCTAGCATGAAACAGAAATCACTTGTCGGTTATTTGATCTTTGTATTCAGGTGTAGCATTACCAATCAATACAGAATCAGATTAAATGCCCGTCTAGTCCATCTCGCTTGTCATCGGAAACCAGTGTTTAACCAGCCTTGTTTGTCCGGGTGATCATATGAATAGGCTTACATAACATATCAACCACCTGGAATGATCTCAAATTCTAAGCAAACCACAGGATGATGTTTTGGCTCAAGGGGGAAATTGCTGTTTAGATAAGCGTTTGCAATGGTAATATTGGACTTACAGTACAGACATATCATTCCTGCACACCAGTGCCTGTTTGTATAACCACCCATGGATAACATGTCAGGCAATAAGCCAAGCATATCAATGACTGACGTAGCTTGTGAAGCAGAGATTCATTCAGTTTTGAGGTCGTCCATTGATCCATGCCCAGGAAAGTTGGTGACAATCGGATGTGCGGTCGGGCATTATGCATTTAGTGCAGGAATTAAATGTCTGCACCGCACTGTTTATGCGGAGTAGGTCCGTGCATAAACATGCCATTTGTTCACTGTTATCATAAATAGCATCAATGTATGCCATGATTATTCTAATACTGGTCGAACTAGCAAAAAGGTAATTGGATGCACAATACGACTCTTTTGAAGGACTGTTTGTCATACAAAACTATGTGGTTAGTCTGAAATTCCAGATGGTCCATACAGCAGTTGTCGGGTACTTTTTGACACTCTTTTATTTTTATGATTTGTTTTGTTAATTTTACTGTAAGTCAAATATGACCATAGTTTAGTACATACTAATAGACGTTGTTGTGTTTACACATAGAACTCAGAATATTGAGTTACACTACCGACTTAAAATACGTTGTATCTGTTGTACCAATGAAAAAGTATGACATTGGTTGTGACACATATAAAATGACATTGAGTGATGACTTTGAAGATTATTTAGACATATATTGTACAAGAAATGCTTTTCATTTCACCCAATACGTGTTCCTTGTATGTTCTTGTCGTTCTTATGGCATTATAAATTCCTTTCTTAGATGCAAGTATCAAAACGCTAAACATAGGACTGTTGTCTAAATCTTCTAATATAATAGGTTCGACAGAAAGGTTGTAGTTGTCATAGCCTATTTCTTTTAACCACTGCACAACTTGAACCCAGACATCTTCAATGATAGGGCACATAAATAACATGTGTTCTATATTATATGTGCTCTTATTGCAAAAGGTGCAGAGAGGGGAATGTTTAATACCGATATTGTGTAATTTTTCTTTTGTGAAAAATTCCCTATGCAAAGTTCTGAAATCCATTTATTTGAGGTATGTACAATTTGTTATCAATAAGGTAGTTATTATCAGAGAAAGATCTAGAGACATCACGAGAATCTAATGATAGGCATGCCTTTTCTAAAGATTAGAAACACCTTTTCGTCAATGTTTAATAGGATATCAATAGTGTTGGAGTGGGTACTTTTCAACTTCATAGAAAGTTATTAAGCATACAGTGTCACTCAAAAGTGCAACAATAATTGCATCAACCTGCCAGTATATTGTATATCGTACATTAAAGAAGGCAAAGCTTGACAGTTGTGAAGCTATATGAAAGCCGTGATAATCAATGTGTCTAAAGCGTTTATTTTACATTGCAACATGATACCTATTTAGCATGACTCTGCCTCACTCGGAATACCATCAAAGTGCTTCAGATACTGTATAACTGGTTGATTTTGCGTGTACTTAAGTTGGCGTATTTTTTTCAAAAAAGTATTTTCCCTGTATTTATTTTGGCGCCTGGAGCAGTCAGAACAACGCCATCCTTGTGTAGACATATTTTTTTATGTGATCTTAAATTTGGCGTTGACGGGCATACGCCAAAAAACGCCAAATTAAAAACCAGAGTAATGGATTACAAAATAATATTCAAAAATGAAATTATTAGAAAGTCCATACTTATATTGTAAGGGAGAGGAGTCACTTGTGCATACTCTCTTAGAGTGTGAACATATTGCCATCTGTGGAGAAACATCAAACAATTGTTAAGGACCTGCATAAATCAATATGTCAGAATCTCGGAATTGACAAAATATTTGGTATATATATAATTGTAACCCAATAGTCAATGCGATATTTATGGCAACAAATAGGTGATATACCATAAACGCAAAACAGGTGACTCTCTGAAATTAATTCAAGTGAAGAAGAAGCTTCTTAGCAAATACAAATTACAAACAAATGGGAATACATTGCTGGTGATTTGATCAATTCTTATGTTTACCCCTTATGCCATGCATTAACGACGTAAATAACCATTATTGTAACCCAACGCTATGTATGTATTTACATTACTGAATGGTTACTTGAATGCGTAAGGTTTATTTGAATTGAATGAATGAATCTCTTGAACAATAAAACATTGGCTTTGCTTAGAATTCAAAAAAGAAAGGTTTGATTCGGTAATGTTATCCGTGTTATTAATTACGAATATAATTCCTAAAGATGTGAACTCAGTTGTCAAGCTCAATGTCTTCTCTTCGTAGATATTACTCCTGCTGTCTCCCCATACTGCTATTTTAAATATCTTGGTATTTCGAAATATTTAAACCTGAAGTTGGATGGAATCCCCGCAAAGTTGTGTCTCAAGTATTACAGAGTAATCATGTTCCGGTAAGAAGAGAAAAAAACGTCAAGATGGAAAATCTCATTTTGTGTTCTTTGGCCAGTTTATATGTATATCCCCGTCGGGTGTTTGCTGATTTGTGACGATTCCTGACTTTGTCGAGTCCACTTTATCAAATACACTTATGCATACATATTTGCGGCCATTAAGGAAATGGCACGGCTCGCCGCTTAGCGTCTATCTTTGTTATACTTGCCAAGCCTTATTAAGCCATTCCGTTCTCTAGTAAACTTGTCCAAAATATCCGTATTACTACCTCGCATGTTTCTCAATCCCGTAACAATTGTTTTGCTTTCTTTGGCCCTTTTCGGTCAAATTCCCTATCTCTATGTGCAATTCATTTGGTCTTTTATCCGTTTCTGTCTCTCGCAATGACCTATTTGAATTACAAAATACAGTCGTGCAAAGCCTTAAAGCCACGCCGTGGGTGTTTTACAGCTGTATGGGGATAGAGGTTGACACGGCACAGGTTTCTCTCAGATCTACTACGATAGAAAGATGCCTATTAATACAACTTTACAGCGGTAATAAACATATGTCAACACTTCATTTGTTCGCTTTCTACGGCATAAATTCACAACATGCTTAATTTATTTAAGGATACTCGCTGCTCCAAGCCAATACCAACCAACAAGCACAAATACTAGTAGCAACGTGTGACACGCCAAAATATTCAAGAGTACAAATGAGAAACGAGGATAATTTGGCTGGATAAAAAATGACGGTTGAGAAATTTCAACTTAAGTGATCTCCGATGCTTAGTTATATTTAAAAGAAACGGGTTATGTTAGGTATATTCTGTGTCGCTCGAGTTCTGTATTATACTGTTATTGGATAAATATTCTTTATAATGTCATTTACATGTGTAAATTGTAATAATCTCGCAATAGGCATCATGTTATACCTCTTTGTTTGCTTATATCTTTATATAACTAGATCTGTCACTACCACTAATGAAATCAATTGATTACATAAAAATGTACATACATACATACATACATACATACATACATACATACATACATACATACATACATACATACATACATACATGCCTGCATGCATACATAAATACATACATACATATATACATACATACATACATACATACTTACGTACGTTCGTACACACATACATACATACATACATACTCAGAGTTGAAACTGCTGTATGTTTAAGAACACTTTATTTGTAGTGAAGTTTGTTGTCATGGTTGCAGTTTTTTCTTAATGGGTTCGATGACTCATTTGGAATGTGTAATTGACATCAGTTGCCATATTTGGCATTCGCATGGTGATGTCGAGTACCGAGCGACCAGGAATTCGCAGGAGACCTTTGTGGCACTTTGACACGTGTCTGCTAATCGATTACCACCTCATTTCCTGGTGCACAAACTCTTAATCAAAGGAAATCGACATCAGTGAGAGATTTACCAAATAGCCTGAAAATAGAACTATGTCAGAAGAAATCGATAGACCTGTCTAAAATGCAATTCGTCTGCACGCACTGTGAAACGCCAACGCATTCTTTGGCGATAGAAACATACATTATGGATTTTTCTCTGTTCGACCCACTTAAGCTCAGTCTGGCAACATATTGCAAACTTTTTTATGGTTGATTTTGTGGTGGATAAGTTCTAATTGCGATATTTTGGATACTAGTAATATGCATGCCGTGAGATCATATCACATGGTTTACCTCGGCTGTTAAAGGTCGCCTACGGAAACATCTGGCCACTTGACGCCCGATCGACCGGTTGCTTTGTACAGAAGTTGAAGCTGACTTGCCAATCTTAATTCCATGGATAAGGACGACTAAAAAAGTACCCACCTATTTTGCGGAAACTGATTTGTTTGCCGTAAAATACGTATCAAGGTACTACTAAAAGGACGGGTATAGGGAGGACAGATGATACAGATGGTATGGTCCATACGGATTACCTAGAGTTGCAACAATGCCCCCTCTCTGACAGCATAACAAGAGTATGTCTATACATCCTTTAAACTCATTCGCAACAGATATACCCGAAGGGTCTGACTCATGTGGAAATATAGCAATAACAAAGCACTTTTGGTAAATATTTGTTAGAAAGAAATGCATTCATTCTTATGGTATGTAGTATGTGTATGTTGTTGTTGTGTGTATGTAGTTTATCAATTTAGACACAACCGTATCCTCTTGCATACGAAAACAGATCGACAAAATATAAAGTACAAATAATGCATGTAGAATAGAAAATGGTGAGTATGATGATAAGTACAGTATATACTGACTTGAAGGAGACAGGGAAGAGAATTACGTCTCCAATTAATATCGTTCTACTCAATGAATCATGTTCACAATTACCAGGTTCAAATTGGTTAAATGGCACGTTCCGCCATCTTTATTTGCCAATATATCTTCTACACAATTGCGCGCTTATTGCAATGGTGCTTCCTGCGGACCTGTTGGTACTGTGACACACGCCCAGTGCCTGGATGAAATATCTCCTCCGCTGTGCCTGCTTTTAATCTCACATCAGGGCGCCTGCACCATAAAAAGATTATTAAAGAAACACTCTTCACCATCCGACTTGACTATTGTCTTTCTCAGATGTCTCGTACATTATTACTGGCGCTCGGCTGGCTATGAAAATTGATAGATGGCAATAAGTAGATAGCATAAATACATGAAGAACTGCTCAGATGGCTGTGAGTGTGATACGCATAGGTCATCGCTACAGGAGATTATTGCTGACGCCAAGAGTTATGGGAAAACAAAGAGCCTCCTTCAGCGACATAGAAGTGTTGTTCTCTGTTTAAACAAGTGCAACGTTTGGTGCATTCAACACAGGATCACATTTCAAGTCCGTATAGTGCATTCATCCAGCTTCTATTTATATGTTATAAGTTACTCTCCTAAACCCTTATTGTTGTTTATGTATAACTCAAGTTTGTTTTATTTCGTTTCATCATTTCTCTTTTCCTCTGTATACGTTTTGTGTATATCTCGATGTATCGCATTTCAACTCCCTGCAAGATGGACAATAACTTTTACTCTATATGCTAGGTCTTAAACAACTGTAACTGTGATGCACTTATTATAGGCAAACAATATTTTTGTATTCTAATATAAGTTCACACACCTGGTCTTAAGTCAAAGCGTAAGTTATTGACACAATATTCGCATTAATGAGATTACAATTATTCTTTTTTTCACAGTCTTAAGTAGAATAATATTAGTATCCCATGGAAAATGCGATGTGTATTAAAAGCACCCCTTTCCACTGAGAGCGGACGAATCTCTCTCTCTCTCTCTCTCTCTCTCTCTCTCTCTCTCTCTCTCTCTCTCTCTCTCTCTCTCACACACACACACACACACACACACATAAACAGAGTGGCTATTTCCATCATTTGCCTTATTTCGCCGTGTGCGGTAGCGTTTCATGCACGCCTATACGTCAAGCTGCCACATTCAACTGAATAGCGGCTTTCGAAAGTACAAACAAAACCAGGAAACCGTAACGATTCCTGTTGAGATTACTGTCACACTCTATTACACAGTGAAACCCTGAGTGAGTTTGTGACATCCGTACATCCGGTATCTTGTGGAGACTTCATCTGGAGTAAAGAAGCTAAGCCCAGTAATCAATAGTACCGGATGGTGGGCGAAACCATCTGCAGAAAGAAATACAGGAAAAACTCCAGGGGCTGTTATTCGTCATTTAGAATGCAAATGCTGGCTCTCAAACCATCTGTAATAGTACTGTTAGCATTTCAAAATAGCGCAAAGGGAGTCTTACGTTTAAAAGATGTCTACTAACTTTCGAATGGAAAATATATACAGCAATTTACACTACAGATGTTCATTTCTAAAGGGTCTCTTTCTTGTCTATGTTGTCTTCTATTGATATTACATAATTGTAATCATGCCATTGTTGAAATATTCTGTTTAGAATAGTTACAAACATATATAAAACTAGAACTGGTATTTGTATGTTTCAACCATACTTGAGGAATCTTTTGGCAAAATTACGCATATTATCAGAATGTTGTCTTCCACGTGAATAGGACTATGTTTGATGCTAGGATAATCATGTTTCCCTGTAAAGTAAAATACGATTCACTTCAAAACATTCATATTAAGGTATGTAGGTTCTGGGCTCTCAAACATGACTTCAACGACAAATGTATCGAACATTTGCAAAGGTTGGTATATCCAAATACTCCCAGTACATTTTGGGTGCGTACAGATAGCACTTTTAATTTTGAATATATTATATCGTAGAGGACAATAACTAAAGAAAATCCAAAAATGGGTGTTCCGGATGACTCTTGCTCCTAGTCATTAATGTATGCTTTCCAGAAAATGGCTATTTTGGGTAGAATAGGGCGGCATAGCTATTGTGGTATGTTGTTTTGATGTAGGCCTCATTTAAAAAATATCCCCGTCAGGCTGGGCTATTTCGTGCACAGAATGATATAAATGTCTTCGCCTTGATGTACGTGGATTGGTATGTAGCTTTTGGAAAATATCAGCTATCGGTTCGTCTGTCCGTTTTTTCTTTTAAAAAAGGACGCACATATATGTAAGCCTAGTTATAACCTTTAAAGGGGAACTAAAAGCTCAAATACATATTAGCTTATATGAAAGTAATACACTTCAAGAATAGGATGCTGTCCTCCTTTTTCTCACAAAACATGACTATATCAGGAAACTTAATAAGGGCTATTTATTTTCCTGCCATTCATTAAAGGGGAACTAAGGGCTCACATACATATTAGCTTATATGAAAGTACCGGTAATACACTTCAAGAATAGGATGCTGTCCTCCTTTTTCTCTTAGTGATCCCATGAGGGGTGAATTTTGTGTATTGCCAGCAGCCTCAGCCAGCCCCTAGCAGCCCCTGGTAGCAGCCATGTTTTTCAACTGCTATCAGCTGTGACTCAAATGGGTGGCAGCCCACTTCATGTCCCCTAGCCCTGAGCAGTGTATCATAGACTGTATAAGTGCTCTACACACCAACTCTCTTCGAAAGTTGCATAACAACTTGTATGAGTATCAAACAGGTAAATGGTAAAATCATGAGCAGCAATTGGCTGTACAAAAAGACAGGGTAGTAGAATTATATTTCATATATTTCCTTTTGTTAAATTCAGACAAAAACAGTGGCTAGCATCACTGAATTCCTGCCCTGAAGCATGTAATTTTATGTTCAGACCACTTCGCTGATGCGTTTTATACCAGGAATCATAAATGCAGTCAGGATTACTCAACAGGATGGTGCGGTGCCATTCAGTGTTTTTGTTTTCAACCCTTCTGTATCAACTGCTACAAAGCAAGCATAGAGAGGCAGCTTACAGTTAAGTTTATTAGCATACAATTCTAGGTACCTAAATATGGTCATCATTAATCTGTACAATTCAAAATAGACTGTTTAGGATTGTGTTGGTTGTCTTACAACTTGGGTTTAGTTTCATATCTAGGTCCCTTTGGCAACAACAAAATGAAGTAACAACTCCTTAAAGGAAAAGGATAAACAAATGGTTAATTATAACCTTGTGGCATTACACATCTAGATCCCAGGACACAGAAGTTAGTCAACGCAGGAAATAGCTATCAGTACTTGGAACATCAATCATTTCCTTTAGTATTTGTGTAGGTTACATGAAAGAAAACAGTTTTTGTAGAACAGCTAGCTTCATGTAAAATCAAATACTGAAAATCAGGATGATTGGTGATGTACATACTAGTATTGTTTTTATTCAATCCTTCCTTCATAGTCACACAGGTATCCAATGTATTTGCATATGACAGATGTTGAGCTATGTTCATGAACTTTCAAATAACCTTATGATTTGCTGCCCCCCAAGTCCCCTTTTATAAGTAATCCTGACTGTAGTTTGTGATTCCTTACATAATACGCATCAGGGAAGTGGTCTGAACATAGAACTGCATACTTCAAGACAGGTGGATTTACAAGTTTCAGTGACTGCTAGCCACTGTTTTTGTCTGAATTTACCAACAGGAAATATATCAAAAATAACTCCACCACCCTGTCTTTTTGAACAGCCAATTGCTGCTCATGATTTTACCATTTACCTGTTTGATACTCATACAAGTCGTTATGCAACTTTCGAATAGTCTAGATTTGATGTGTAGAGCACTACAGTCTATGATACACTGCTCAGAGCTAGGGAACATGAAGTGAGCTGCCACCCATTTGAGTCACAGCTGATAGCAGTTGAAAAACATGGCTGCTACCAGGGGCTGCGAGGGGCTGGCTGAGGCTGCTGGCGATACACAAAATTCTCCCCTCATGGGATCACTAAGAGAAAAAGGAGGACAGCATCCTATTCTTGAAGTGTATTACTTTCATATAAGCTAATATGTATGTGAGCCCTTAGTTCCCCTTTAATGAATGGCAGGAAAATAAATAGCCCTTATTAAGTTTCCTGATATAGTCATGTTTTGTAAGGTTCAGCCATATGTAGAAAATATTGCGGGTGTTTCGAGGTACTCTTGAACCACAAGCGTAATTTATTTCACAAAAATGTGACAATAACACAATGACTGTGTTCCCTCCTATTGGAGTAACAATAAGTGAAAAGCTTTGATGACGTTGACAGTTTTGCCTCTGGATGACGTGCATATTTCTCATATGCGCAACCACGAGATAACAAACGATGAAAGAAATGGTGCTGGCAACCTTATTGAGAATTGAGAATTGCAGTTTTGCTGATGACCAATCAGGAATCTCTTCTTCGCGATGGACAGCCAAGTATATAGAGAAATACTCAATCTCGAATTAATCGAGAAAAATCTTACTATGTTTATGGAGATAAATGAGGAATTTCAGTTTCCATTGTGACCAAAAAGTTATCCATGTGACAAAGAAATCGTCAATGTTAGCACTTTAAAAAGATCTTGAAAGAAATATCTAATGGTTCATAGAATAAAAGGCAAATTCCCACTATATTGACACTAGTAGATGGGAAATTCTAGTTGCTATGGTGACCAATAAACTCTTGCTTATTCGAGTAGATACATTTGGAATCTTCTCGAGAAGACTCATATAAGCTAAAAGAGCAAATTCTCACAGCTCAAACAGTATTAAATGTGTGCGCCATGTAATTTTATCATTCAAATTTAGCATTGGTGAAGCAAAACACCTAGTGCCTTGGCACGTGTAGATAGAGTTGTTTGCAAAAAGAGTAATCCGATGCTATTAAATGCAGTAAATCCTATTATCTATCTGTATACACATCGATTCTTGTTTGAATAAATGGTATTTCTCTAGATCTCTCCAAATGCCTAGCGCCCCTCTATGGCCTCCTAATGTAACCCTGCCATAGTAAATCATGTTAGAACACAGCAAGGAAATTGTTCAAATGCTGCTGCTTGTCATTCTCACTCTGGATATTTCATGTATGACGAGAAGCAATACTGAGTAGGCAGTCCAACAATGTTCATATACATAACTCACTTTATCATGAAATTTCTTTTTTATGAGTAGGAGAAATTTGTTTACTGTCACTCTTTTCAGCCATTTGAGACTAGGACACGACTAGCTTTTATCTAAGAGTGATGAGCTGTAATATTACAGAAATTAAAAATTAAAAAAAACCTAACTAAGACCAGGGCATTGCCAAGTTTACCACATGACACGGCCTATGGGGAGAGTCTACGCAAGTTACAATCCTAAAAGCATGCAGATTGTTGCAACATGCCTTTGAAAAACGTCAATGAATGATGCGCTTCTGCTGAAAGCTTTACTCTTGAGGTCGCAAGTTCAATGAGAAATTTAATAAATCGTCAGTTAAAATCCATTTGACAAGATACATCGATCATATGTGGCAAGTAATCTCGCCACAAGATTGAGCGTGGTTACAGAGCACCATATCATATATCGATTTTTTTCAAAATGTCTATCCAATAATCTAAATCACACGTTTTGTTTTAAACGTCAGCCCTATGAACAACTTGTTTATATATATATATATATATATATATATATATATATATATATATATATATATATATATATATATATATATATATATATATATATATATATATATATATATATATATATATATATATATATATATATATATATATATATATTGGTTGTGTACCGTGGTTGAACACGAATGACAAAGAGCACTTAAGCTAGTCTCACACAGAGGACGAAGCCAACAAGACTGTACGCGAAGTGGGCAAATTCCACTACTTGTTAACTTTGCGGAGCTTCTGGTTGTCTTCGTACTTAAGCGTGTTCACTTCGTGTCCACTTCCGCATACTACATGGTCACTTCGTGGCCGCCGCGGAAATTTTTGAAAATTCCAAAAATTTGACCACGAAGATTTACCTACACAACATTCTTGTCAACTACGTATACACAACTGGTTCACTTCGCGTTCTACTGGTTCACTTCGCAGACCTTCGTGTTGACTTCTTCATCAAATTTCCAACACGATTGACCAGGAAGTGACCGCGAAGACAACCCGTAGTAGCGCAAAGACAACACATAGTTAACCAGTATATCACGTGACTTCAACATCCGGGTATATTTTCTCACAATACTGTCTGATATTTTTTCATAATAATGTTTGATAACATTATATTATCTTTTATCAACATTAATAGTTAATTTTTTACATCTGCGTATTACAAATGTTGTTTTTAACGTTAATTGAATGTTTTATTGAAATATTTCAAAATGTTTCTAAAACGTCTGAAAAAGTATAAATAAAATGTCAATATATACATTAATGAAATGTTAAACAATATTTTTGATAACAATAAACTATATTTTTTTAACATTTGAAATTAATGTTTTAAAGCTGCCTATTACACATGTTTCTTTAATACTGATTAAATATTGTATTTACAAAGTTTCAAATATTTCTGAACAAATTTGAAATTAAATAACTAAATATATATCAATAAAATAATAACCAATAATTTTCTGTGTTAATGTATGATGACATTATCCTATCTTGTATTAACATTTTATATAAATGTTATACATTTGCTTATTACAAGTATCTTTTTTGAACATTGGTTTGACATCAAGAACACATCCTGTGAAATATTTGTGAAAAATCTGAACAAAGCTGTAATGAAATGTTAAAAATGACATTAACAAAATGTTGAATAAATGTTTTGAAATGTTTCGGCCAAATTGTTTGTTCAACATTACTATAAAACAGTCCTTAAATAATTCGAAAACTTTATAAAAAATACCAATTTAACACTAAAACCGTATGACATATTTTTAAAATGTTATCGAGGAATGCCCTATGACATTGCCACATAATAATGTCAAAATGTATAAAAAACAGCAACAATTCAACTATCTGGAAAAGATGAATATTTCAGAAATATTGAAATAATGTTGAGTAAAATGTTACAAAAAATGTTGGCATAATATTCCCATGCCAGCAATTTCAATGTGGATAAATATCTTCAACAAAAATGTCAAAATATTTCTTAGAAATAGTTAATGAATAATTAAAGCAACATTGTATTAATATATACTCAAAATATTGTGAAAATAATAATTTAAATGTTATCTTTTTTTGGATTAATGTTCTTTTCATATCAACTTATGGTTAACTTCATATTAACTTCATATTACCATCCCATTGTCTTCTTGTTTAGTCGTGTTGGTGTTTTTGCCTTCTTGTTAGCTTCAGCAGAGATCATGTACACTTCTCATAGACTTTGTGTTATCTACTTACTTCCTTCGTACATATGCGTGTTTAGTTCGTGTTGTGTACCTGTTGACTTCGTATGGTATGGTTGATTACCTTCTAAATTTACATTTTGTCGGCGAAGTGAACACGAAGTGGAGTTTAGCCACTTCGCGTACAGTCTTGTTGGCTTCGTCCTCTGTGTGAGACTAGCTTTAGTAGTGGTGTGTCTCGGGTACTCATGTCGTTGACACCTACGACTGGACCAACGGTCAGGCTATGATTAAGGAAACTCAGCTGGAAGACATCTTAAATACATCTAACATATTGGGTATGCGAAGGGGGAATAAATCTTTCCCATATCATAGTGATATAGATATACCGTATCCAAAACTTCTATAAGTCTCTTAGCATTGCTGTTGAAATTAATCCTCGACCTAAACTGCCTCGTCCTTTGAGCAGGAGGCTGTTGTTGACATTTCAGGACGTATTTGGCTTACTTCTACCCCCTTGACCTCGTCTTACACACTTATATGAGATTCGATAAAATGACGTGTTGACACAAATAGTCCATGAGCCAGACTATATTTCGGTACCAATTTGCTGAATAAATCCAACAATGATTTTTGGTTAGCATGATATCTCAAGTGTCCAAAATCAGTTGATGGACTTCCGGGGCAGTTTGCGAAATACCCTTTTGGCGGCCATCTTTAAAGATGGCCGCCATATTTTCATCAAATTGAATGGAGTCAGGAAATATTAAATAACTATTCACCAGAATGTCCTAGGAACATGTTAGTTGGCTCAAAATGTTCGTAATAACATTCTGCTTTTGATGATATATAATTTGTTACCTTTTGTTGGAATTATTTGTTAAAGAAATATAGAAAAACATGAAAAAAATGTGATTTTTTATGTCATTTTCAGGATGTGCTTTAAAAAGTTTTCTATTTATCAATGTTTGAATACATTTAGGCCAACTCTTGTCTTGGTTTGGTTAGCCTGATATCTCAAGTGTCCAAAATCAGTTGATGGACTTCCGGGGCAGTTTGCAAAATACCCTTTTGGTGGCCATCTTTAAAGATGGCCACCATATTTTCACCAAAATGAATGGAGTCAGGAAATATTGAATAACTATTCACCAGAATGTCCTATAAACATGTGAGATGGTTCAAAATGTTTGTAATAACATTCTGCTTCTGATGATATATGAATCGCTATCTTTTGTTGGAATTTTCTGTTAAAAAATAGAGAAAAACATGAATAAAATGTTGTTTTTTAGGTCGTTTTCATGATGTGCTTTAAAAAGTTTTTTATTTATCAATGTTAGAGTACATTTAGGCCAACTCTTGTCTTGTTTTGTTTAGCCTAATATCTCAACTATCCAAATTCAGTTGATGGACCTCCGGGCCTGTTTGCAAAATACCCTTTTAGCGGCAAAGATGGCCGCCATATTTTCAACAAATTGAATGGGGTCAGGAAATATTGTATAACTATTCACCAGAATGTCCTATAAACATGTGGGTTAGCTCAAAATGTTTGTAGTAACTTTCTGCTTATGATAATTTATGATTTGTTACCTTTAATTGGTATTATTTGTTAAAGAAATAAAGAAAAACATGAAAAAAATTGATTTTTTTATGTCGTTTTCATGACATACTTTAAATTTTTTCTATTTTTCAATGTTAGAATACATTTAGGCCAACTCTTGACTTAGGTCATCTGGACTAGAATATAAGGCATCCATAAACAATGGTTACAGATCTAATTCCACATTATTAGCTGCTGCACAGGTTATTTTGAACTTTAAATAGATTTACATTTTCACATGTTTGGGGTAAGGTAACGCTGTATCTCAAGGAAGTACTACTATGTCATTCTCAATTGATTAGTTCACTTGATTATAGTTACACTTACTTATAAATTCCAATACTATAAGATTTTATTAGTATTATCATTGTCTGTTTCCATTTCCTATATTTAATAATATCGTCATTTTGGGATAGGAGAATGTAAAGTGCCAAAACAGTGACATTCCAAATACCAATTAATCCTTGGTTAAAAAAATCTCATCATTTGCCAATGGGTCTGAAGGTACATACACACACATATACAAATATATCTATCTATCTATCTATCTATCTATATCTATATATATATATATATACATATATATATATATATATATATATATATATATATATATATATATATATATATATATATATATATATATATATATATATATATATGTCATACCTTAAATCATTATCAAAGAATGATTCGTTTTTTTGTACAAAACACATGGATGATTTTCTCAGTTTATATTCAAGTTTTGGCACAGTCACAAAAACTTGTGTACGTGTGTAATACTGTATATATATGCATATATATATATATATATATATATATATATATATATATATATATATATATATATATATATATATAGAGAGAGAGAGAGAGAGAGAGAGAGAGAGAGAGAGAGAGAGAGAGAGAGAGAGATTTATATATATACACACACATACCCACACACAGTTAATAGCAAACTAAATCTAGGGGTATCCGCCGTGGCCTAGTGTTTACGACACCTGGCTCCGAAGCGTGTGTTCCCAGGTCCTAGTTTCGGCTGGGTCCTCGAAATAGCGGGTTGGCCTAGTTGCTTTATGAAGGTGCGGCGTTGTGGAGGACTGTCTATGGTCCTTCTGAAACTGAAAGACCTCATGGAACTACTCGTTAAGAGAAGGGAAATTTGGTCCGGTTCCGGGTTTCTATCTCGTCACGATATGACCTAAGCTGTTGAAAGCGAGGTCAACCCCAAATCTTCCTTCCTTCCAAACTAAATCTAGGTGTAACCTTTAAACTTGTTCACTCAGTGTCACTATAACTGTATCACTGTCATCCGTATACTGCTCAACCTCATCATCTTCTTAAATGTTAGAACAGTCCTGCAATTTGCACATTGGGTTGCAGTGGACACCATTCACTACACACAGGCAGTCTTCATCACAACGTCTATAGCACATATAGGACATTAATGTCAAGCTACCGGAATGTTGTCATCATTTCTGAAGACACGGATGTCTTCATTATCCTCCTCACTCTCCACATAGATACAGGCAGTTTGCAACACCATCAACTCCTTTGCTGGCCAGGATAAGGTCAAGCCTCTCAATTTGATCCGAAAGAAGCAGGAGTTCAGAGAGGTGTTCATGGCTTTAGGGAAGGATTGACATGTTACAGATGAGATGCTCCATACCATACAATCATTCACTTGTAGCATGTATTGTTTGAATACAACTGCCAAGGAATTCAATACACTCAGGTATGAAATGTTCCGTGCAAAGAAGTGTGACTTTTCATCTGGCCAGCTCCCCCCTTGCAAAGATTCATTGGAACAGCACAGATACCGTGCTAACTACCAAATAGCAATCTGGAGGAAAGGTCTGCAAAATTCATAGAAGATACCTAGTCCAGCAAGTCAATATGGGTGGGATGTAGTAGGAGGAATTCTATAGGGATATGCTGGCTCACAGGAGCACCAGCTCCAGACGTTGTACTTGCATTAATGTCCTGTAAGTGCGCTAAACATTGTGATGAAGACGGCCTGTGTGTAGTGAATGGCCTCCGCTGCACCCCAGCGTGCAAATTTTGGGACTGTGCCAACACCAAAGAAGATGATGAGGTTGGGCAGTATTCAGATAACAGTGATGGTGACACTCAATGAACATGTTTAAAGGTTACACCTAGATTTAGTTTGGTACAAATTGTGTGTATATCTATCTATCTATCTATCTACCTATATATATATATATATATATATATATATATATATATATATATATATATATATATATATATATATATATATATATATATATATATATATACATACATATATATATATATATATATATATATATATATATATATATATATATATATATATATATACATATATATATATATATATATATATATATATATATATATATATATATATATATATATATAGATAGATAGATAGATAGATAGATAGATAGATAGATAGATAGATACACACATTTTTGCGAACGTGCCAAAACTTGAATATAAACGAATCAAATGATCCATGCGTTTTGTACGAAAAATTCTTTCATAATGACTATATAAATATACATATATATACATGTATATATATATATATATATATATATATATATATATATATATATATATATATATATATATATAGAGAGAGAGAGAGAGAGAGAGAGAGAGAGAGAGAGAGAGAGAGAGAGAGATACCTTCATTGGCAAATGATGTTTAGGTTTTTTAAACAAGGATCAATTGGTATTTGGAATGTCAGTTTTGGCACTTCATATTCTCCTATCGCAAAATGCCGATAAATTAAGTAGAGGAAATTTAAACAGACAACAATAATACGTAAAATCAAATAGTATTGGAATTTATAATTTAAGTGTAACTATATAATCAATTGAACTTATCAATTGAGAATTACAGAGTAGTACGTTATTGAGATACAGTGTTACCTAACCCCAAATATGTGAAAATGTATATCTATTTGAAGTTCAAAATAACCTGAGCAGCAGCCAATAAAGTGGAAATAAATATGTAACCATTGTCTATGGATGCCTTATAATCTAATCCAGATGACCTAAGTCAAGTGTTGGTCTAAATGTATGCTAACATTAATAAATAGAAAAAAAATTAAGAGCTTGTCATGAAAATGTCATAAAAAATCACATTCTTTTATGTTATTCTCTATTTTTTTAACAAATATTTCCAACAAAAGGTAACAAATCATATATCATCAGAAGCAGAAAGTTATTACAAACATTTTGAGCCAACTCACATGTTCCTAGGACATTCTTGTGAATAGTTATTCAATATTTCCTGACTCCATTCATTTTGGGGAAATATGGTGGCCATCTTTAAAGATGGCCGCCAAAAGGGTATTTCGCAAACTGCCCCGGAAGTCCATCAACTGATTTTGGGCACTTGAGATATCAGGCTAACCAAAAATCATTGTTGGATTTATTCAGCAAATTGGTACCGCATCCTCAAATTTTGGGGTCTGGCTCATGGACTAAAAGCAGCCATATTGAAAACATGTAAAAGGATTCTCCTTAAAATTTCTTTAATGGATCCTTTATGTTTACAGTATAAAACCTAGGCATAATGGAGGAGAAAGCTACTGTATCTGCAACCTGTTGTGTATATGCTATTACCTATTTTTCTTATAATGACAAAACCACCTCACCACCTTCACTCGCCTAGGGATAGTTTGATTAGTTAGACAACTTTGGTTGGTAGAGAGGGGAGGATATTTCGCTATTAAATCTCAACGAGTTCGAATTAAACATATCATCTCTTACGTATTCTTGTTGCGAGGATGCCTTTTTCCGACTTAAAGATTTTATAACATTAGGTGAGATACATTTATCCTAGAATTAGTTTTTGCTATAAATATGCCAAATTCACTTACGTTTACATTTATGTGTGATATCCACGATGCATGAACCATGTTTCGACCTATTTTATTATAGAGAAAAGAGGCAAAAACCATTCCTGTTTGCTTCAAAACATCCTGCAGATTCCGATTTCCTGATATGTGATCTGTTTATTCTGCTGGATGATGGTGAAGGCAGTCACAGTCTGACTATGAGGGAAAGAGTGTAGTCTGTAAAAATCCTTTAATAACGCATTGTATACCCACAAGCCACTTCAACCTAAGAGTGCTGTCAATTAGCTGCAGAGGTTGAATACACCCTAAGAAGTTGAAAACGTTCAACGAGTGAACAGACCCGTAGTATTTGTGTGAGTAAAAATATCTGTGAAGATAAAATATCACAATTATATATATTGTCCCCATAGATATCAAACAACAACTTAGCATCAGCATATGATCTTCGAAATATTTCAAGGAATCCATTATTGTTGGCGGATTTTTATTTCGTAACATTTTGCAAACTTTCGAAAACTTTGATGGGTACCGTCCTAATTGACACCATAATCTTCCCAAAAAGAGGAAGTTAGGTTCGTATCAAGATAGGCTGAGAGCGGAAATGGATTGGAAAGTACCTACTCATTGGTGCAGGTAGGAAATATTCTTCTTTCCTGGTGAACTCTAATGCCATCATAAGGTGACTAATATACTAATAACCGAGCATTTGTGTCGTGGCGATATGAAGTTTATTATTTGAGCTAAAAAGAAACGCTTGTATAACACCAATGATACCAATGCCATGATAGGGTGACTTACATACTAATAACTGAGCATTTGTGTCGTGGTGATATGAAGTTCATTATCTGGGCTAAAAGGAAACACTTCTATACCACCAATGATGCCAGTGTCACGATAGGGTGACTCATATACCAGTAACCGAGCATTTGTGACTGGCGATGTAAAGTTCATTATTTGGGCTAAAAGGAAACGCTTTATACCGCCAATGATACGAATGCGAGCTTGATAATAGCCTAAAAGGGTTTAACAGGTGTCATAATCCCGCCAATTACGAGGTGGAGATTTCTGCTATCATGAGCTGAGTGTTCTCTCTAAATGGGCTTCCCTGACTTATCCGGCCACCATAACAGAGGTTATATGCGCTGCTA
Source organism: Maea johnstoni (assembly GCA_963942565.1). Lineage (NCBI taxonomy): Eukaryota > Metazoa > Annelida > Polychaeta > Spionida > Magelonidae > Maea > Maea johnstoni. The sequence goes on along the minus strand of OZ012687.1, from coordinate 4,808,045 downwards.
TGATCTGGTGCACTGAGAATAACCCTAAGGTAACATCACTCTAATGTTTAGGATATTGCTCCGTTTTCGCCACAATAAAGTGCACTTTCACATTTATATGAAAATTGAGGAGCTTTAGAACAGTATTGTCGTGTACCATAGCGTCCAATGCTCTCTAAGTGATTTGGCACGCTTCAACAAGATGGCACATTTCCTCACTAAAACTCCATCGATGTAAGCGCAAAGTCAATTTGATGACTCCTTGCTGACAAAAAAGAGATTATGACATTAAAACGGAGAGGCTTTTCATTATTAAGTTCCATCAATTTTACGAATTATTGCATGATATCCGTGTTTTTAGTGCGGATAAATTTCGCTAAATTACACCTCGTTTATCTTGCTTTATTGAAATGGTTTGCTGGCATTGACCGTACTCACTCCTAATTGAAGCTTTTAGCGTCAAACAACTAATAGGTTACGAGAACGTATGATGTACATTTGATGGGAAAATCATGTAATCTGATGAAGTTCCAATCATTTCTGAGTAAAGTGGTGTCAGGTAGGCCTGTCTAGTGTACAGTTGATTCCGTGATGGGTTTTGTCGCTTTTTGGAAGGATTTAGGGGACTTTTGGTTGACTCTGAATCTCATTTGCCAATTCTCTGTTCTGTTACCCCAGGGATCTACTGCTCACCATCAAGCAGGCTGTCATCCAGGCGAAACCAAGGGTGCCATTAGGAGTGCTTGAAAAACTGAGGCAAAATAACATCTGCTCAATCCCCAAGACACACAGAGGAATATCAGGAGGAAAATCAAAAGTGCGGAATATCCTGACTGTCACAACAACACCCAGGCCAACCCATCAGGCTGTACAGGGCAGGGGGGTGAACTGGGACAACTTGATAAAGATTGAAACCAGGACAAACCTCTTCCCAATTGTGAGTAGAAAGGATAAGAGATCTAAAGAGCTGTGTATCTGCCTCTTGAATACACAGTCAGCAAGAAACAAAATTGAAATCATCAGGAATTCAATTATTGAGCATGATATTGACATGCTGGCTATGACTGAAACTTGGCTAACTTCAGCAGCAAAGGATGAGCTATTTATCAAAGGCCTGAAGATAGGTGGCTATGATTTATTCAGTGTGCCACGTAAAGGAAATGGCGGATATGGAGGAGTGGCAATATTGTATAAGAAAAATCTATCAGTGTTGTCAAAAACCTCATGTGAATTCAGCAGTTTTGAGCATTGCGAGGTTACTGTTAATACAGGCTCCAAGCAACTTAATGTCAATGTGGTCTACAGACCACCTCCATCGCAAAAGAATAAATTGACAAATAAGATGTTCTTTGATGAATTCTCACCATTCATGCATGACCGGATCTCTTCCACCGGCCATTTCCTGCTTCTGGGAGACCTCAATTTCCACCTTGAGGATAGGAATGACACTGAAGCACTCAAAATGAATGACTTATTTGATACCCTGAATTACAAGCAGCATGTCACAACCAGAACCCATAAATCGGGACACACCCTTGATGTGGTCATAACCAGGGACAATGAGAATCTTATAAGTCAGTGGAAGGTAGGAGACCAGCTCTCTGACCACAACCTCATTCTGTGTGATGTGTCTCACCCTAAACCACGTCCGATCCAGGTGCCGATGTCAGTGCGTAAACTCCGCAGTGTCAACATGCCCAATTTTAGAGATGACTTGAAGGACGCTCTACAACCTGGTAATGCTGAAGGCTGCTCCGTGGAGGATTTGACTAATCACTACAATTCTGCACTAACAACGGTACTTGACAAGCATGCACCAGCAAGAGTGAAAATGGTAACAATTCGACCGAAACAACCATGGTTCTCAGATGATTTGTATGGTGCAAAACGTGAAAAGAGGAAATGGGAAAGGAAGTGGAGAGACACCAACCTCACTGTCCACTATGACCTGTTTAAAACTGCGAGGACCAAATTTAACAACATGTTATTACAAGCTAAGAAGGACTACTACAACAATCTGATAGCTGAGTCCTCCACTGATTCAAAAAACCTCAGTAACATTGTCAAAGACATATTACATCAAAGGAGTGAGATGAAACTCCCTGAGCATGCATCAACAGAAGAATTGGCAAACCGCTTCGCTGTGTTCTTTACTGACAAAGTATGTAAGATACGTGAGGAGCTGCCAGATCTCTCCAGACACCAGTTAAATTTACCTACCCCGGCATTAACATGTTCACTGAATGTTTTCTCGGCCGTGACTGAAAGCGAAGTTCGCAAAATCATATCAAAATCACCGACTAAGAGCTGCTCTCTAGATCCCGCTCCCACTTGGATGGTGAAAGACTCGGTAGATGAGCTTATTCCAATGGTTACGATTTTAGTGAATTTGTCGCTGCAGAGTGCCAACGTGCCTGACTCCATGAAACAGGCATTAGTCACTCCGTTACTGAAGAAAGATGATCTCGACCCGGAGGTGCTCAAGAACTATCGTCCTGTAAGCAACTTATCATTCTTGTCGAAAGTATTGGAAAGGGTAGTTGCTGCAAGGCTTACAAATTACATGACTATCAATCAGCTACATGAACCCATGCAGTCGGCATACAGAGCATGTCATAGCACTGAGACTGCACTTGTACGGGTACAGAACGACATCCTTCGCACTCTCGATCAGGGTGGGGCTGCGATCCTTGTGTTACTCGATCTTAGCGCTGCTTTCGATACAATCGATCACTCCATCCTTCTATCTAGGATGGAGTCAGTTCTTGGAGTTAAAGGATCTGCTCTACAGTGGTTCAAATCGTACCTGTTAGGCAGGAAACAGAGGATTAAAATCAATGATGACTTCTCCGAAAATCAGGAAATCCTGTGGTCTGTACCACAGGGATCTGTGTTGGGTGCACTATTGTTCCTAATATACATCATACCTCTGGCACAGCTAATCCGATCCTACGGTCTGAACAATCATGGCTATGCTGATGACACCCAGCTCTGCTTATCATTCAAAAAGACAAGTGATAACGCAATAGTCAAATGTGAAATCCTAAATCTTGAGAAATGTTTGTGTGACATTAGTGTCTGGATGTCTCAGAACAAACTGAAACTCAACAATGACAAGACTGAAATCATTCTATTCGGCTCTAAGAAACACCTAGCTGAACTGAACATTAAGTCACTCTCTGTAGCGGGGACTGAGGTGTCTGTTGCATCTGAGCCTGTGCGGAATCTGGGAGCTATGTTTGACTCTCAACTGACCATGGCACCCCATGTCAAAAGTGTTGTCAAAAAATCTAGCTTTCACCTGAGAAATATTGGAAAAGCGAGACGTGTGTTAACAGAAGATACCACAAAAACAGTGATGCAGTCACTGGTAATGTCTCGCTTGGATTACTGCAATGCTCTCCTAATTGGAATACAACAGGATTTGATTGCAAAGCTGCAGCGACTACAAAACAGTGCAGCAAGGATAGTATCGAGAACCAGGAAGTATGAACATATCACACCTGTTCTCATCAAGCTTCACTGGCTACCAATCAAATTCCGCATCCAATTTAAGGTCCTACTGCTGGTATACAAGGCGCTAAACGGACTTGCACCTAAGTACATCAAGGAGCTGCTCGTGCCTTATAAACCCAGACGCCATCTACGATCAGAAGCAAAGGGCCTTCTGGACGAGCCTCGGACTAGACTCAAATTTGGAGATCGCGCTTTCTCCATTAGTGCACCGAGATTATGGAATGCGCTTCCACAACACCTGAAGGATTCTACATCGTGTCAGGCCTTCAAGAAGTGTCTCAAAACACACCTTTTCAGGCTCGCCCATTGAGGCGTTGTGGACTATTACTCAAACTATGACAATGTGCAGCGCTTTTGAACATTTTATGAATGGAAAAGGCGCTATATAAATTCCAATTATTATTATTATTATTATTACCTTAAGACCAAAACGAGAGTAATCAAGTTTAATGCTGCAAATTCCGGATTACCTTAATTACATCACCTTATAACCGCATGACACTCCTAACTGTTTAACCTTTATGCTGCTGGTGGCTAATTTGGCAAATAAAAAACTATGCAAAAACCTGAAAAAATTATTGAACCCCTGGCAAGTGGGTACTTATCTGAGCGTGCTCAGTAAGAACTATCCAATGAATACCACCATGATAGGGTTTAGATGGTTTTCAAAAATCTTTGCCTCTTTGTCCTTTGAACAAAAGTAGCGTCAGCATTCGCCCCGAGGCTGGTACGAATACAGAATATACGGTGGATATACTGTCAGGTCATTAAGATGAGCCATTATGTATTACCGCAGTGGGCATACATGTATATGCCATCTAGTATCTACTAACCTCTAAATGACGCTAGTGGTCACCAACTGTTATTGGTGAATTTTCCCTGTGAACATTTCATTCCCTTCTAGGAACACATCAATAGCAACAATTAATACTTCATTGTCACACATTGTTACTGTGTAACAATCTAGCATTGGAACAAAGCCACCAAAGGAAATACATCAGGTCATTGTGTGCAGTCCGATTCCCCCATTCTCTAAAATCAAACACCAGTTATTGAATTGGAAACACATACACATACACACAAACATAGAAAGAAAGATAAAAAGATGGATAGATAGATAGATAAATACTCACCAAATATATAAACGTATGGGGAATGTCAAGATAAGTATAGTATTTGTGTATTTGCAAAACCCACCCATTTCTTATAACAACTAAATGCTTACTCAAAAATCTGTCTTAACGCAGGAACATTTCGTAAGCCTTTGACTGGATTAAAGGTACATGTTTACCGCTAATAGACTGTTGCGTAAATAGGAGATTTAATCACGAGGTTTTAGCTCCACTCCTAAGGAGGCACTGGTATGATTTCTTGTTGATCGAAATGCCAATCTTTATCAGAATCCTTTAGGCCAGATTCAAGAAGCCTTTGGGAAAACCGTAAGCAGTCAGTGGTTTCGACTTAGACAACTGGGGTCGACCACTGCTTTCTTGAAACAGTAGGTTTTGTTATGAAGTATATGGCTTTCAACAGCTAATATCAAGGTTTATTGAGATAGAAAATAGCCCTCATGTATTCGAGTAAGAGCCCTCTATTGGCAGATACCGAAACTAGATAATAAAGTGACAGGATAGCAAAACCAAACAGCCAACATAACGGGATAGATATAGAAAAGGGCTCAATCTCGGTCCCGTTCACAGGATAGGAAAATTTATATTATCATATAGCAACGAGACAGACATCACACCGGGGAAAATCCCTTCACTTTACGAATATCCACAAGAAGAGTTTTAGTTGAAAAGACATCGCAGATACCTCTTCACAACGCCGTGCATATGTATAGCGATCAGAAAACTGGCTATTGGGTATGTGATGGAGGGACGAACCCGATACTGTACTTGGAGAGGAGCCTGATGGCTAAATAGTTTTCAGGTTCCTGGAAAATAGATCCTTTTAGGGCCGTTCCCCACTTCAAGGGAAAATTATGTGCCTTGAAGTTTGTGAATTTCGATTTTTCGTCACATTTTCTGCCATATTACGTGCTAATTCGCCCCAGTTGTAACTGGTGGAGGAAACCCAGGGAAAACCACCGCATAACCTTAAGTCACTGGCAACTTTCTAACATGCCCCATATGGGATTCGATCCCGGACTGTGGTGAGAGACAGCTAGCTGTCGGTAGCAACGCCTTAGACCACACGGCCATCAGGGGAGATGTGCTTTAGAGTAGACGTGGCAGCACCATTACCATGCATCCGCCAGACGTTCTCCCTTTAGTTCTACTACCGAGGGAGATGTGTGTAAGATGCGAAGCACAGGTGACGGAGCTTTCTAACACCCATTAGGGGTGCTCCAGATGGCACCAGCCATTGTCTTCATGCCCATCACTCCCCATTCTTCATCCCTGACTACCTATACAATCAGCCACCTGAGAAGAATTACAGCAAGGTAAGTGCATTAGCACAACAATGGAAAATTCATGTGATTGCTTACTGCCCACCTGAGATACGCATAGATACGATATTCTGCTAAGAATGATATTTCCGGGTTTTGACATCGAAAAATCGGAAGACATGAGCGCATTGGTTTCTATACATTGTAGCGCCCTTAAAAGATCTCTCTGACAAAATTAGATTTTGCCGGAAAAAAGGCTAACGATGTTCAGCAGAAGTAATGTTCCAGCTCTATCTCCCTCTTGTCTAATTCCTGTTATATCCTTTGTTTAATTTCAAAAGTATCATACACGACAGCTAATACAATCGTATCGTCGGGAAAAGTCAAGGTCGTAATTAGTTTGGACGAAAGCATAGGAATTGGATGACATGATGTACTGGAGAAGGATTAACAGTATCCATTAAGATATGATGTACATAAGATAGTTGGTACCCTCCCAAGGAACATTACTATAAATCCTGTGATAATCTATAGAAACAGGCGAATAAGGTGGCACCCTTGCATAAGCATAAGTCAGACGCTAGCTTTATAATCTGATGATTAAAGAACATTTACTAGCCAAATTTTCATTAGACCAACAAAACTTCCATAAAAAGTGGGACTCCATTGAAGATGATATATTTAGTTATAGATTTCCAACAGATTAAAGTATATCTGTATGATTGTGTATGCTGTAATTATGGATCATTGATGTTCAATTTGTTTTCGTCCTTGTTGATCGTTCATTGTAATTCATATATTTCCCTCTTTGTTATTTATGTGATGCATTATTATTGTCATTACCCTCAATGTTACAACGGATTGTCCTAAATAAATGGAGACATAAAACATTTAAAAAGCACACCATCCATTAAGAAAATGATATAATTAGGTGCACTCTCCCGAGCAGCTGATATATGTCCTGGTGTTTTTGTTAGAAAAGTATCCCTCGTTTTATATAGATTCACCTGCGACGAACCAGTACGACAGGTGCATTAAGATGACAAATTATATAATTCCATATCATGGAATATGGTCAATAAATATCACATTACATTACATTGACAGAATGCAATGCAGACATTGATGCGCAGGTGGTTATACGTGCATTAAAGTAGGCAATAGGATTATGGAAAGCTGTGCCACAGGAATATGTAGAGTCATTCAAATACGAAGTGTGCACATGCTCTGAGACGTGGAAATATAGTGATAAGACATTAGTAATTTTCAAATATTTGATTAACAATTGTCGTACCCTTTGAATAAAAGAATAAATTTTCGATTATGTCTTCTCCAAGTATAATCAGTTTGCTGAGCTTGTTCAAAGCAGTTAGTTTTGTTGGGTACTTCGCGGGGGCATGCCCTGATGGTCCTGTGGTCTAAAGGCGTTGCCACTGACTACAAGCTGTCTTGCCCCCCTGCCTGGGTTCGAATCCCGGCATTGAGAAAGTTGTGCCAGTGATTTCGGGTTTGGGCAGTGGTTTACGCCGGATACTCCGGTTTCCTCCACTAGTTACAACTGGCTAGTCACGACGTAGCCACAATATGGCAGAAAAATGACGAAAATCGCAATCCCAAATATAAAATTGTGTACTCCGGGTGCAACCTACAGCATCCACGCAATGCGCCTTTGCTGGAACAGTCAATAAACATACAAATACAAATACAAATGGTTGTCCAAGACATCATGGGCGTTCTAATATTTAAACCTTAAATCACGCCCGAATTTTCTGCTTGGTCTGAATGGTCAAACCTGGCCCATTCGTACATCCGGTCATTCCTAAAGTGATTACATGGTCTATCTAATCCCTTGAAAATTATTCAACGTAAAGTGTTACTGGTCAGAAACTCTTGCAATCACTGTTGCCCAGAAATTTACAGAAACGAATTATAAACGTCATTTAATTGCCATGAAACTTCATTCCGAAAAGTCATGTAAATAGCCACACCGTCATAACTAAACAGATCATTGCAGGCTTCGAGCACTGGCATTGGTTAGATACAGAGATGGCTTTCCCGCAACTAATGCTTGAGAAGTGCTAGTTCAGCCTCTCCCTAGTATCTAATGTGTTATAACATTTTCTTTAGTTTTTATTCATGTTAATTACATTTATCTTTCTGTTTGATGTATAAAAGGTACCTTTTGTTATACTGTGTACTCCTTTTGGTAAACCCTTTTGTGGAAAGTATATCCTGTTTTTATATTTCTTGCGATTTTGTATCTATGTGCAGGCAATAAACACAACACTCAGTAGCAACGTCTCAGAACTCTCGGCCAGCCTTCTTGGCCAGTATAACCTGGGTTATATTAAGTTCCGCCCAGGGGGCATTCAGAGAGATTACATAAAAACTCTGGAAGGTGCTGCATTGAACATGCTTTAAACCTATATAAGAAACTGGGGAAAGTGCCCAGACAGAAAAAAGTTAAGCGGATTATAGCGGTTATACTGAGTGACAATTCGAAAGGTTATGGCGATGTATTAGATTACTTAGGCCTACGCCTTTACCATCAAGCTCTTTCGCTGGCTCTCCACGCCAACCTGCTACACGTCAACTGCACGCTACTCAGGACAACACCACATGACCGATCCTTCTAGAGCATCAAGCAAAATAGTCCAATGCCTCCTGACACGCAAACTTTAGTTCGCATATTAAAAAAGGATCTGATCGATAATTGGATTGTAAAATGTTTTTTCCCGGTTACCCCTCGACCATAACCAACTGAGCCCGAATGTATACGCAATATTGAGGAGAAATGGCAAAAATGAAATTTGACATAGGGCTTGAGCAGCAAAGAATGTGCAAGATATTCCCTGCGTTACGGTTCCACTCTAGGCTTGTCCTCTTTATGACCTTCTCCTCGACAAAAAGAACAAGTAAAAGAAAAGAACACATTAGCCAGCTAATAAAGTTCTAGGACAAAGCTTTAACCCATGCATTTTAACAGCGCCCCGAAAAGCCTTACTTTTAGTATTTGCTCATATTTTTCTTGCAATCATCCTTTTTGAAAAGTTTCCGATGGAGAGATGTTATATACTATGTCTCACATTTTTGGAAGCTTGATTTACAGTCATTAAAAGATGCATACACTCATACATATCCTCAATTAGCCACAATTGGCATAAATGTGACGAAAAACGAAATTCCAAATCCAAACTCATACATATCCTGACATATATGTGCGTATCATGTTAACTAAGCAACAAAATTTTACTTGTGAGAAATATTTGATTCACTCAGAAGTTGTGGTTCTTTTGACTTACGATTGTTTATCAATGAACAAGCTGCCACGAAAGCTTACATGTATACTCTTATCCATACTGATGAAATCATAAAAGTAAATAAGTCATTGCTATGACCTCAATGCAGCCCAGGTGGTAAATTGGAACAACAAAAACTAATAAGACTACATGTAATAATGAAACATAAAAACGAGTTCCTATGTGCTCGGACATTGTAATAAATAGTTAATCTGCCTGCTTTTTTCGTTATCTTCGAGAAAACAGCCATTTGATATTATATTACATTCTCCCTTTGTAGGGCTTCATTATCTTGTTAAGTTCAATCTGTGGCTCAAAAACAAGCCAGTAAAATCCTACCCAAGGAAATCAATCGTGTATTTATTATTGCTATATGCCCAGGATTTGAATAGGTTGTTGTTTTAACCCATTCTTGCACGAGATGTCAGGCACAATTTTTGAATAAAAAGCATATGAAAATTGAGGTTTGGTAATAAATCATGGATATATGCTAGCCAGGTGATATAGAATTGCTTCCATTCATAAACATCTTTATATTGACATTTTTAGTGAATTTGCATGTACTCTAAAACCAGGTATAACTCAGTTAAGATGCGTTAAAGCATGAACATTGTGTTGTGATTAGCCGACAAGCAGTGCACTGATAAGTCTATGTTTCTCTTTCCCCCCCAGGCATAGACCAAAATCCACGCAAATCCTTGATGAAGTTCATTTTGGGCTCAAACATGTTGGCCACAGATAAACATAGAAAACGAAACCATGGAAAAGCCGCGCCAAATCTCGTGAGAGGAAATCTCGTCCGGAAAAGCCGCTCCAACTCTCGTGGGAGGAAATCTCGTCCGGAAAAGCCTCACCAGCACATTGGAGGAAATTTCGTCTGAGATAAGCCATGCAGGGAGTCGTGGTTGTAGAGATCTCCAACGAGAATAGCATCAGAAGACGAAAGGGAACGCCGGGAAAAGGACGGTGACTCTAATAGGAGGAACTTATCCATTACTAGTTTAGCCGCAATGCTCGGATAAACAATCTCAAGTTCACACGTGTTGTTACTTGATAAATAGGTGTGGGCGCGATAGCCGAGCGGTCTAGTGCCATCTCACAATTCCTCGCTGTCCTTCACGCGAATAGAATTCGGCTCTAGATATATCAGAAAAATAGACTTGTGATAATATGGTGACGGTTTTCTTTTCTTCACCATTAGTCACGAGATTGCAAATCGTTAGATAATGTAAATCTGGAAATAAGTGCGTGTGTGTAATTCGTTCGTTTTTTGCGTCACACACGATACGCACTTATTTCAAGACACCAAAAATCCATAGGTTTAGTTCAGTATTCATCCACTAGGTAGCGCCAGATACATTGCATTGAAACGAAGCTAATCTAATATTTTCAACAGACTTAAGGGATGGGAGGGGGAGAATGATCAAGATAAAGCAACTAGAATGTTTATATTAATAAGAAACTATACTCGGATTGCAAATTGTACTCAATCTAACAATTAAAAAAGCACAGTGCTGAACGCATTTTTGATACTGGTATGTAGCTAGGTGGCCACAATTACCAGCTTTGTTTGTAAGTTTAGCAAGCATGTGTGTGTGTGTGTACTGGTTTCACACACCAGAGCTTTCTAGGTCACTGGCTGGAGCCAGTGACTGGTCCGGTTGGTTGGCCATGACAACCAGCCTTAAAATAGCAACAGACACACTCAAATTTAGATTTCCTGTGCTACTTGCAATTTAGTGTCTTCCCTGCTACCTGCTACACCAGTGGCAGTCCCTTTCATAAAATAGAATGTCTAGTCAAGTAGCAGAATCGCCACCTATAGAATATCATCATAACGAGCTTTACATTGAATCCCCTGGGTAGTTTAGTTCCGATACTGCACAATAGGTGGCACTTCTAAAATGGTGATAAACGCAAAAATAAGATGTAGCAAAAATCTGAAAATGAAAAAACGCAAAATTTTAAGACGCACTTAATACCAGATTTACAGTATAAGGGTACGACTCTTTAACCCTTATGTATGTATATTTATTGACTATGCCATATGCATAAAATACAATACATGTGTAATAAATCATATATAATACAACATAGAAAGAAAGAAACATGTTATATTGCTGGTGGCTAATTTGGCCGATACAAAATGATGCGAAAAACCTGAGAATTGATTAAAAATCTGGCACATGGGCACTCATCTGAGAGTTCTCATGGAGAGCTATCCTACAAAGAATACCAACACGACGCGGTTTAGATTGTTCTCAAAAAATCTTTGCGTTCTTGTGCCTTAGAAGTTAGTAGCCTCAAACTCAAAAGGGTTCACTAACATTGAACCTCCAACATGATGGCAGATTATACCTACTTAAGAGTGTCTGCCCTGATGGGGAACCGGCACTACTATCAATTCAGGGGGTACTTTATCAGCAGGGGTGTCCAGACTCTATTAGCCTTCGTAGCAATAATTTGGACCTATATGAACCAATTTGCTGTATCTGTGAATGAGGTTTACGCATTTTTGAGTCTCCAAAATCACAAGTGAGAGATCTGCCAGAATTATTTGGCCTATTTTCTGGCGTTTTTTCGTATCGCACACACTGATATAGGCAATAGGTTTAATAAGGGTTTACCAGTGCAGTCTGTATAGATGGAGTGATAACAGGATCACGGTGTTACTTAATGTATTTCCAGTGATGAGAATATCTGAGTAGGTCCCAAGAGTAGCGCACTTATTGCTAGAAACAGGAGGTGTGGCGGTCCAGCCACTGATGAACGTCTTTACCAGGGTCGTTCTCCGTATGATTACCCTGATCAGATACGGCGTGGAGTGCTGGCAAAGGCAGATTACATCTAGGCTACGGATATTACAAGCACACAAGATAAGCATTAAGTAAATGAAACACCTACATGTAAAGCTGTAAATTGATCGGTTCGTTGGGAAAGAATTCGATTGCTGCGATACCTATCCAATCTTCGCTGATAATTGAACAATTCTAGTCAGGCGATATTCGGTTAATGTAGACTTAGTTTATGTGCCGAGAGGTTTTTGAAGGGGAATTGGAACAAATGCAATCAATCTTGAGCAATGGAATAAGTCTATAGAACAGCAACCACTGCGCATGCTCAGAGAGAGTGTCTTGGACTAAGTTTAGTGGTTGAAGTTAGCTTCATTTCACCTGATGCCGCTCTTTTTTATACCGTAATCATGGCTGGGGCCACTCTACAGGTAACTGGCTATTAAGCAACAACCCAAATTGCAGAGTGACAATTGGAACTTGGCAATTACTGGACACAAAGAACGTGAAGTAATAGGACCAGTAATTGGTTAAATGGATTAGATGTGTTTTTCGTCAATAAGAGGTGTTTTAGCATGATTAAAAATGCCCGCATCAGCTTCATGTTTGTTCTCAGATTGGTCGTAGGGACGCGGGGCGCACCATATTTTGACGTATGTCCCCAACCCCTACGCATTGATTTCTTATTTCATAAAAACCACACCAATGTGTTTTATGTACACTTCACGCCCATTCTCGAAGATTTATTTTTTATGACCCACCCCATGATTTTAATTTCAGCTGACACCCCCCCCCCCTGTGTTTTAATTAATCAACTTTTACACCCCCATCCCAATGTGATTTCTTTTAAAATTCAGAACCTGGCAAAAGGTGCTAGCAAAACAATTAAGTCATAATCCATGGATTTCATCACAAAGAGACTTCGTCACTACGAAATTTAAATTTCGGCTGCCGGTAATATGTCCATACAATTAAATGGCCAATCAGTATATTTCTTCATTTATTATCATTAACAAGAATTTGTTTCATTCAGTTTGAAATAAAGTGAATGTAATCTTGATAAAATGGGTGACTGTAGATATTTTTACCGATGTTTTAGGTGAGAACTGGGGAATGGAACTGATGTTTTAGGTGAGAGTATATCGATCGAATGGAACTGATTAGACGTAATAAACGCAATAAACCTCTCAGATAAGTGCTTATAAAACTTTGGTAACTTGATCAAAACTTAGTTTATTTATTAAGTTTGATCAAGTTACCAAAGTTTTTAACGTTTCAAAATATGTCATGCAAATTCATGGCATTAATAGGGAATATGAAGGGTTTTATTGATTGTTGAATGTATATATATTTATAGCCAATCTATAAAAGATAAAATACATCTAGATATTATAATGACATAAGGAAAACTATATCAACTACATAATACACGTAAAGAAAAGGTTAGATACAAAGCTAACCAAAACAAGACACAATATATGAAAATAGTCAGATAAAGTTTAAAGTATGTTGCTCAAATGACATATAACGTTCTGATGGTCATCTTACATTTCTCATCAACAATTCAGAAATTATTGCTATTTAAACATTGACACCATCCCGTCCTTTACCAAAAAACACCCAAAGTAATTCATTTTCATTGTGAAATGTAACCAGGGTTGTAAACTAACTATTCCAGCAATTCAAAGTTAAAGTGTACCTTATTCTAGTCAGGTGAAGAAACGTTTATCTTATTAGCTATTGGCAAAAAGGAACTACAATACAAAATTATTTGTTTCAAAGTCATTTATATCCTTGGTATATGACATTTTGACCTTGGTTTCACCATTAGTTTTTCTTAGAACTCATTATAATTTGCAATCAAACATTTACAACAATTACAAAAATAGGGAGGTTGAAGCAGTGTTGGGTTTCTTTTGGAATAAATTCATTTCTTCCAGGACGATTGAAGAAACTGGAGTAAATCTATTTTCTTCTAGTTTTTACCAGAGGAAACTGGAAGAAACTATTTTAATGGTGCTTAACACTAGACCTTGTATAATAAGTTATATGTACTAGGTAATTTATCATCAGCATATGAGTTGGCAAGTCTTGGCTTCCACCTTTTCATCTCTCTATTGTTATGAATTTGAAAAATCCTTTAGGTAACTGAATCTAGCCAGAGCAGGGAAGTCTTTCGTGCCGATTAGGTAACTAGAGACATTAAGACATTGTTATCAAGTCTTTTAGGTGACCAATATTTCCTCGAGCTTGAATAATAATAATAATAATAATAATAATAATAATAATAATAATAATAATAATGATAATTTACATTTTATATAGCGCCCTTTCCACCTATAATGTTCAAAAGCGCTTTAAAGAATAGTCAGTGGACAGGTGTTCATGGTCAATATAGTCAAGTAAACAGTTGTTTCTTGAAGTTCCGCACACTATCAGCAGCCTTGATCTTGTCAGGGAGCTCATTATAAAGGCGTGGAGCATAGGCACAGAAGGCTCTGTCACCATTTTTTGTTCATATTAGTGTGCATTCCATAACAGTTCCCTCAAGTTTAGAGGGGCGCATCCTTGCATGTATTTGAAAGTCAAAAGCAGAATCTTGAACTTAATCCTTTTCCTGATGGGCATAGAGGATCTTTTAGAACTGGTGTAATGTGATCATACTTTTTGGAGCCACCCCAAGCGGCATTGTTTTGGACTTTCTGAAGCATGCATAGTAGCTCATCAGTTATTCCACAGATAATTCCATTACAATAGGCAAGGCGAGATGTCACCAGTGAGACATTGGCACTCTTGGTTGTATCAGTATTGAGAATTTTCTTATTTTTCCGATGTTTCTATAAAAAATCTGACCATGTCCCCAAATGGTGCCACGGTACTTTCATAAATACCAGATACTCCTCTTTAATTTGAGACCAAGAAAAAAGATGTACTCAATGGGGTAATTAGAATTCCTATTATGGGCTTTTGGCCGCTAGTCTATGTATTTAAATTTTTTAAAAATGTTATATGTTTGTATCCCATCTAACACTCCTATGAGTATGCTTTTGTAATAAAAAGATTACAGTCAATAAACATACATACACACACGTGTGTTCTATGTCTAATGTTGTTCTTTGATGTGTGTACCTTTTATAATATGATTACGGTCAATAACGATACAATACAATACAATACAATGGACCCTTGCAACTCTGAATCCCTCACGCCAAGTTGGACCTTCAGTCGACCATATCAGCATAACACAAAGACCATGCGTAGGTTCCGATTACTCGACAGTGCCTACATTTAATTCCTGCACTAAATGTGTGAATTGGTAATGACTTTGCAGAACAAAAGAAAAATACAATAGTAAATACCTTTTGGAAAGATGTGATAATATCGATAATAGACCTAAGAAAGGAATTGAGGCCACTGACAGATTTAGATTATTTGTGCTGGCCACTATGGTATGACCACGTAATAAGATTACCAATAATTAAAAAACTACAGAGGAATAATGTATGTATGGTGTCAGACCTATTAGAGATAGATTGGGAAATCATGTCAAAAGAAAAAATTGAAAGAACAGAAAAAATAGAGTAAATATAGGACCTTATAGACCTTATCTATTAAATATAGTATTCTCCCAAAAAAAAGGATGTCAAGATATTTATAGAAAAACAGGACAATACGGAAATAAATTATTGGAAGAAGTGGCTCATAAATGGGAAATAGACCTTGAATTGAACATTGAACCCGAAGAAGTGCAACAGTCAATTAAACTATTTAAGAGAACCACTAGAAATATGTATCTATGGGATATACAATATAAGATATGGTATGAAAGAGTTGCAACAAATTCAAAGCTATATCAAATGAATATCAAAGATACAGAACTCTGTGAATACTGCCATGAAAGAGAAACAAATGTACATGCTTTTGTGCTATGTGAAAACTTTTGGTCAGATATTACACTCTTTTTGATAAGATTTTGGTATAGAAACTTTAGGTTGGAACACAGTATACTTATATTTGGAGATAAAGAAATGGACTCTTTGTTCAACTTAATTATTACAATAGCTAAGAAGGTAATTTACCAAAATAGAGAAAAAAGAAACATATATACTATGAGACACTTCGATATTTTATTAGAAATAGAGAGAGAATCGGAGGAAATATATGCAATAAACCGAGACTCTATGGAGCTGTATGAGAAAAAGTGGGATAAATTTATAAATGCACAATGAACAAGGCATAGAAAGTATGTGGCACTGAGCTTTTAATATAAGATAAAACACTAGCATACATTGTTATGTCACTGTTTTTTTATTTTTTAATCCTCCAATAGTAATATTGTGTGTAAAACAGGAGGCTTGTATCGAATGTACAAAGACATAGTTAAGATTGGATATTTATGTAAGATACTGTATATTTGAGAATTATGTTTGTAACCTGTTAAATTTTTATTTATGTTTACATATTTGGAAATGAAAATAAATGAACTCTGGGTTATCCAAAGTTCTTCAAAAACAAAAAAAAATGTGTGGGCAGCCTGAGAATAATATACGACCACCCACGCCCGTTTGCCATCCAGTTTCCTGGGCATGGGTGTATGGATGACCTCACGACTGAACGTAGCTTTGATTCGCAAGGTACGGGGGTCATTGATGTGCTTGGCTTATATTTCTGACATGTCATCGATGGGTGTTTGTACAGCAGAGCACTGGATGACGTCCGGTCGACTGGTGCAGGAATTAAATGTCTGTACTGTACATCTTGCTCAATGTTACAGCCCATGTTTGAGGGAAATAACGCGGCCAGCTAGCTTTCTAATGATGGCCATACATGCCGGCAGCTGGTGCAGAATACTAAAGGCAGCTCGTTACATTCACAATCATCAGAATTATAGCAGCATTAGCAACAATTATGACTTGGGGATGACGATTGGCTGACACTAATAGTACACTGCCGTTGGCAGTTAATATCACTTTCCTGATGTCAGCTACTGCACTGAATACGTGCAATTACACAATGGCGTGACGACTTTTGGTGACGCTGTAATAGTTATAAGTGACCCATAGGTATAAATGATCGGGAGGCCACTGGCCCCGTAAGCGTCTCTGACATGGAAGTCATTAGAGGTTATTGGAGGTGGTGTAATAGCTATAAGTGACCCCCAGGTATCAATGACATGGAGGTCATTGGCCCAGTAAGGGTGGGTGACATAGGTCACTGATAGTTAGTAATAAATCGCCATCCTAGGTTTTAGTGATCCCCTCTACTTTTCAAGAGTCTTATCAAATGATATAGATATTCTATATAATATCACAAGTAAATGTAGTGATAATGCGGCTGGCAAAAGTTCTTAAAGGGTCATTTACAACTGTTGGTGATCGCCAGCAGTTCTCCAAATAAATGGAGAATGCAAAGGCTTTGAGCCGCATTCTCGCTGGCCATTTTAGAAGCTTTTCTCCAACTTGTAGTTTATTCTGTACCTGACATAATCAATAATTGCTAATTTTTGAAGCTGAAAGATTTGCCTCATCATGTGTTTTTCATCCTCAGGTATTATGCTCTTCAGAATTTCTTTTTTTCTTTATGATTTAGTTAATGGTAATTTACAAACACATGTGCTGCATTTAGCTTGAATTTGTCCAGACCAACAAGTCATCCAAAATCCCAAGCGAAACTCAACTGTGAGAGGAGATGAGACTGACACAACCACTGTGTCCAGCCTAGTGGTTAAGGAGGTAAATATGCAACGACCAAACAATGGACTGTACATCTGCAGTCTAGGTGGGGGATGCCCCCATGGCTGAGCCATCTAGCAGGAGGATATGCCCTCTCTTGCAAGGGTAATTCCCCATTACCGTAGTTGTCAAACACAGGTGCGTTATGGCTGAGCAGCCTGACAATCTATCTATCTATCTATAAGTGTATGATATATATATATATATATATATATATATATATATATATATATATATATATATATATATATATATATATATATGTATATATATATATATATATATATATATATATATATATATATATATAATATATATATATATATATATATATATATATATATATATATATATATATATGTATATATATAAACTAAGCCTATTTTGATGTCGCTCCCTTTTCTCCAACACCACTGTTGAAGCTGGCTAACTTCTTTTTGTTGAAGCTATCTAGTGATTGCCGTGAAAATATGGTGAGGTTGCTTGCGATTTGTTTATACCACCTAACATCATTCATACCCACCAGGTGTGGTTAATCAGTGTGTATTGTGTACTCAAGTTTTCATTTCCGTCAATAGAAGTTTTGTCATGATTAATCGGAATAACGGGACAAAATATATTCAAAGATAACAAAATGTTCCTAATTCTACTCTGAACGAAATTCATAAACTGCAATGGTATTTGAAAACTATTTGAAGATGATTTATTTAATCCCTCAAGAACAGCCACTGAACAGTCATTGAAATATTTCATTAGAATGGTATGTTTGTTCTTTGAATTATGTACCAGACTATGCAAACGCTCCAGTTGTGAATGGGACAAGCAGTTTTTTTTCAACGGCGCTGTTGTGATTCTCGATGCTGATTGATCAAAAGCACACAAATGTGTGACAATGCTACAGCATTGACTGTTCTAAAACTGTTTTATGCTACACACTCTTTAAATCGCCTTAAATATATTGTGATTATACACAGGAAAAAAACAATGTTTTTCCAAAAACAGCAGAACATTTTTTCTGTCAGTTTCCAGAAAACAGCTGATTTGTTCGCCGCTCCTACTGTGCCCTACTTTCATTTGACAAGTACATAGATCTAATTGCAATCATATTGTTATAAGGTGTCTATATATATGTAACCGTTTGTTTTGTGATCAGTAGCTTCTGGGTCACCAAGCTGACTGGATATGTATGTACCAGGTTGTGGGATTCCCAACTTGGAGGAATTGTACATTAAAGAAGGTGAATTCAAGGATTGTCTTGGACTCTTAATTATAAGAATTATTCACTACTTTAAATTCGAATCCATGTCAACTGTTTGTAATGCTAATCTATAGCCAGATAGACTTACTTAGTAACATTTGTTTATATACACTCCTACCCGCAATCAGGGTGTCTGCCACCAGAGGCAATCATTAATTATGAGTGCTTATGTAGTTGCAGTCAAAC
This sequence comes from Maea johnstoni, assembly GCA_963942565.1. Taxonomy (NCBI): domain Eukaryota; kingdom Metazoa; phylum Annelida; class Polychaeta; order Spionida; family Magelonidae; genus Maea; species Maea johnstoni. The sequence goes on along the minus strand of OZ012687.1, from coordinate 4,788,891 downwards.
TGTGCTATGTAGGTATATATATATTCATGTGAGAACATTGTAAGGGGATCCTTTAGCTCGGAGCTGCCTAGCTGATTGGAAGCAACCTCAAGCTGTGGATTACCCAGCTTGGAAGTAAAAGTAATGAATAGTTTGAATACAGCTATCAGTCTCCAAGTTGAATATTCCATTATAATAGTATTATCCTCCATACTCTTAAGTAAACAACGTGTTTGGTTTATATTAATATATTGATGCGAATGTTAGGGGATTGCTAGTTTTGTAGCTTGTGCTTCACCGATCTTGATGGCTTGGTTTCACGGAATGTCGGATTTATAAGTCCTCTAGATGCAGAAAAGCCGCTTTTACGGTGTGCTAGTTTGACACAAAGCCGATTTGTTCAAGCTTCAGTGCCACATAGTTCTCGCAGGAGGTTTACTTTAAAGTCATAATCCTAACCGTTGTTGATGTTGTGGAAGGAGTGTAGTAAGTAGTATATGTGCTTGCTGTATAATTGTTTATAAAAGTTATACAGTTATAAAACTATTACAAAGAGAGTTAAGGAAAGCATGTAGTAATACAAAACATCAAACACGTTAGTGGCGTGTAGGGACAGGTTGTGGGTGTGTTAGGGTGTTGTGAACGTATGGATTGCGGGTGTGTAAAGGTGATGTGTAGGTAGGATACTACTACTACTACTACTACTACTACTACTACTACTACTACTACTTCTACTTCTACTACTTCTACTACTACTTCTACTACTACTACTACTACTACTACTACTACTACTACTTCTACTTCTACTACTTCTACTACTACTTCTACTACTACTACTACTACTACTACTACTACTACTTCTACTTCTACTACTACTACTACTACTACTAGTACTACTACTACTACTACTACTACTTCTACTTCTACTACTTCTACTACTACTTCTACTACTACTACTACTACTACTACTACTACTACTACTACTACTACTACTACTACTACTACTACTACTACTTCTACTACACAAGGAAAAGGTTTTTAAGTGTTACATCACGTTAAGGACGCCGATTCAATAAAAGTTTCATGATATGGTTTATATCTAATTCCGCCCAAGACTGGATCGTATACTCTAAAATATTTGCTGGTAAGCTGCGTGAGGTGTTTTGATCAGCAACACTATTTCGTGATTTGGCTCAGTTATCCATACCTACAATGCTCTTTTAACAGTTTCGTTAGACTAATTCCTCTCGTAAACAATATGAGATAACATTTCCAGCATTATTGAACTGTTTTATGTATTGCCAGAAATAGCTATCAAATAACGGTTAATAACCCTTTGCACTATACAATCTAATACATGAAATTTATAGAAGTAACGTTTATCTGTCGTAGTGCATTGAAGTTTTTATCACCATATACGTGTTTGATCACTACAATAAAACTGCATATACATTAGTGTATGTTTATTAACTGTATAATCAAATGATAAAAAAGTATACATTACAAAATATTTCCTCACAATGAACGGACATGACAACCATTAACATTCTTGCACAAATACTACAATTACATGATAACTGTGACATCTTTAATGGGGAAAATGCTAACGAAAGTTTTCATCACTTGTTTTGCAAAAATATTGAGCATTGACTAGAACCGTTTCATTTATACGATACGATATTCATATTCTAATATACGAATACAGATCCATAGCCCTTGGCATACATTTAGGTATTTTGATAACTCATTGAAGGTGAAATCATACTTCTGAAATATGCAATTATCAAAGACCTCTGTCATATCATATCATATTGGAAAGTGAAACTATTCCTGGTTAAAGAAATACTCATTGGTCACATGTCTATTACGGTTGCAAATACTCATTCTATCTTAGATACTATCACGTATCAGTAAAATAGTAATGATGATGATGATGATAATAATAGTAGTAATCTTCATAATGATATTAATAATAGTATAATATTAATAATAATAATAATAATAATAATAATAATAATAATAATAATAATAATAATAATAATAATAATAGTAATAATAACTACTATTATCATCATTATGGTAAACCATCAATGCCAAAAAATGATTGAAGTTTCCTAATGTAGTTTAAATGAAAAAAAACTACAATGGATAGATTTTTGGACAGAATTACTTAGAAGCCATGCTACTGTTCCCAGCGCTGATAGGCACTTAGTTGCAATGAGCAAATGTGTCACCTATTGCCATCTGGTTCCAATACTCATTCTGCCGAATGATGAAACAGATAAAAAGAGACAGTTCTATCAACCATAGCCCAGAGACATTTCCTCCTTATGCAAAAGCTCTGTGATACCATCTATAACATGCATGATCATACAAACGTGTAATACCTATGAATGCCATTCGCCATAGATCAAAAGACACTTGATGTTTAAAATAAGGATAAGGAGAATATATTCACTTTAGTCAACGTTTGTTCCTAGGCTACGTCAAAGCAAAAATGACGTATGAATGATGTATGAAGCGCCTGTCGCAACCGTACCACTGATCAAAGAACTTCGTTATGAAAAGTAATTTTCGTGTGATATGAAGCATTTAAGATGCGTCTCCTGTGTCGGCGCGAAAGAGGAAAATTAAACGCAAATGAAAAATGAACACCATTCCTCTGAAGCCTATCCTAATGCAGAGTGAAGTGTACAAATAATTAAAGAAGAATATCAGGTTCTGGCGGGTAATCACCAGCGCTCCTTTAGGGCAGAATCTATCCCAGATGGTCTGTATTGATAATGATGGGCTAACCACGGAGGTAAATTTTCAGAGGTAACTGAACATCCCTTTAAGAGTTTAAGTAAAGTTTCCCTACATCTAATTATTTTAACAATAGTGATCAGTACTTTTATTTTATAGAAAACCATCTGGCTTTAGGCCACAACACAAAGTATAACTAAACTGCCGTTTGTTAAACTTCTCTTTTGTTAAAGGAAACTCCGAATGGCACTGCACTTTGACACGCAGATTGAAAGTTGGAGATTTGTTTTTCTCACATTTCTTCGGCAATTAAAGCTGAATCGCAAATATCTAGTTTATTTGATGGTGAGAAAACCTGGAGCAACAGAGCCATCGGAAACCCTTTCACATGCCTTATCTAGTGTTGGACCCAGAGAAGCGCTGAAACTCTCTGAGCAGTCTCTGCGTATTTCGATAGACCACCCAGCCATGGAGGCAGCCCCGAAACCTGATAGGGCCAGATTTTAGCTTCCTGATAAAACGGTTGTGTTGTCTCGTAATAAGAAAGATTCCACCGACCTCAACCTGTTATGAGAGTTGCTTGCCTGTGAAGATGAGCAGGCTACCTAATTGGTATGTCATAAATCAAACAAAATAGAGAAAAGACAACAGATGCAAGCGAGGTTCATATCACTACGATACCATTACAAAGCACACAGATGAAAGAAAAACAACCATATGAAGTTGATTACAGAAAGTATATATCATGTTTGCAGACGATATGAAAGGTGTATATGCATTAAAATGATACCAATAATTATTAATGGGATGGTGTACTGGTTAGCGGGCTTTGTTAAAGCACGCACCCGTTTTCCCATAGTCACTGTGCCTGACTCTCCAGGCCATCGCTCTCCGGGACAACACATACAACTGTAAGAAAGCAAGAAAGGGGTTTCCCCATTTCTCTAGACTGAATTTCAGAAAAACATTATTGTTTCAAACAATGCCATGTGGACATCAAAGGCTATTGGATTTGCATAATATTTGGGATATTCATAGCTATGAATGATAACTTGATAAGATGTATCAAAGCTTTCAAATATCGCTCAATTCCGAGGTAATGCAATCTAAGTTGAAACTATTTTTATCTTATTTTATACCAAAGAACATATCCGAAGGAAATTGCTATAAAAGATTAACTCAGCTAATATTTACAAAAAATAGACAGCCTTCCATTATTATTGATCTTACTTCCATATTTGTGGAAATGTTGGTCTTAGTTCATAACTTTGTATGGAAGATTTACTTGAAATCACTGCATTTTTTCATTTTCCCTTCACATTATGCCCGAGTGAAAGAATGCTTTTGTTATGCTGAATCAATCCCCCTTTGGAAGACCTTCCATGAAATATATACTATTTATAGCCTGAATGGTCAAATGAAAGCAGAGTATAGTAAAAAATAATAATCCTCTAAGCTACCCTAATACATCTACGAGTGAAGTGGAAACCGAGATCCTAAGGTATTGACCCAAGCATACTTTTCAGCATTGTGATAGGAAATAGGGTCACTACAATGATTGTGTACCTTGTGAAAAACACCATTTTACATGAGAAAGTGACCTATCAACCGTATTGTATGTATGTTGACTGCAACTCTTAAGGGTTCATGTTGCTAAGCGTTAAGTCCTGCAACAGCTGTGTTATCGATCCGTGCGACTAACGGTAACGATAATTACCTATAGCTGCTTAGTATAAATCCTGCGGCTTTTCTACTATTTAAGTTGTCTCTTTGACATAAGTATCATAGCATTGAGAAATGTGTATGATTTTGTATCTTTTGTATCTGAGTGATGACAACCCATAAAATACATACATAGATTGGGGTTTGCTCTTGGCTACCATTATGGATTTCCAAAAAATGGCAAAGAATGGCGAAAGTAGTGCTATGGGTAACACTTCTAATCATATTTCACGTACAGGGCTCTGCTCTGAACACACTAATTCAAGCATTTTTCTGAAAATGTAGGCGAACCAACAGATATTCAAAACGTCTATGGCCGCACCCCCAATCCCACTAATAAGCAATAGAGACCATGGCGGTAGAACAGGGGCGTTCCATAAACGATAGACGTACATGTACCAGTAAACCGGCATGGCTGCAATCCGGCAGAGGAAGAAAACAATAAAAAAGATAACTTTATTAGCGACAACCAGCAGGGAGTTCTTATTGTACTGCATCAACTTGAGAAATATCATGGCGTTGAGGAATATGGTGGAGAGTTCGTGCAGGGTACGGTAGAACCAGAAGAAGGCACCGGCGCCAGTGAGAGCAACTACCATTACTGCAGTGATTGCCGTCACGTGGTGGAGAATGATATCTCTCTTGTAGAGAGCAGCGCGCTCCCACAGCTTCATCACAATATCTGCCACCAGGTGGCCCAGCATGAGACCATACTGCAAGGGACAGGCGTCCGAGATCCCCCAGGCTGGGTCCTTGTAAAGTCCATCGTCAGCCAGGAGTCCATACAGCGTAACGAAACTGATGGGAATGGCAAGACTCTGGTTGGATACAGACGAGTGCCATTCCATCTGCTGCGTCCTACTGAGCAGATTGTAGGGTGCCACGTAGCGACGAGATAGCACAGGTGACACGAGCCAAAAGATGGCCAGGTAGAGAACGAAGGTGATGACTGTGGTAGATATGAACACATTGTCATAGAGGTAGGATGAGGGTGATGAGTCTGATATGTTCATCTTCCTGCTGTGTTTGATAAAACACCTAGCTCCGCAGTACAGTAGCTTTGTATCGCGTCCGACCACAACGTAGCAGTGCAGTAGATATCCAGGTAATACACCGGGCACTCAAGAATGTGATTGCTAGTTCGGGTCTCACTGAATCCTTAAATCCTAATGCTGGTATACGCGTACAGTATATGTCCCGTTCCCTCTGGTCGGTCTGTAGGTATCCAGCGAGATGTACTTCGTGCTTTGAAACGGTTGAAGTAGTCCAAATTTTCGATGTGGACTCCTTGCGCATCAGGCTCTACACGACGTGCTGCTGTCCAGTCCTGTAGAGTGGTCCTGGGTGTGCGGATATGACCTCTTAGTATAGGGATTAAGTTAGCGCTTGAGAGCCGGGTGGCAAATTAAGCCCAGGATTAGCGCAGGTGCGAAGCTTGATCACTACAATTGCATGGTGATAAACGATAAACATTTAAAATACTAGTAATTAACTTATTTGACATTCAAAGACCTGCACAGAGAGATACCCTTTGTTTCATCCGCCATGGGGTCACTGAGTAAAGGCAGGAATCAATGCTCTGTGTTGAATATAATTTGTCAAGCCATCTATGTATTTGGGTATTTCATTTATCTAAGTATACATTTTTTGACAGATCAACCTGATTGCATCACTAAAATTACTCTCTTCCTAAAAATCAATTTTAAAATTCTGAGGTGGAGGGCAAAATTCCAATCCGGATACATCCCGGTTGACTTTCTCCTTAACATCCAGCATTATAGTCAAAAATTATCAGCGGTTGCTCTGCCAGAATGCTATAATGCGGTTGGCTATACAACAATTATGTCCACTTATGTACATGTATGACGAACGTCCACTGCTATGCTGAAGACGTCCACTTTCTAACAAGGGCACACTTAGCACTGCAAAGTGGGTCATTCATCAAGGTTCCATATGGCAATTGTTCAAGTAGTAGCATAATCTAAGACTAAGTGGAACAGGACTTTAAGCATAAGATTAGGGACCTAATACCTATTTCCTTCTGTAAGACTATTGTGTATTAATAGTATATTAATAGCGTGTTGCAAATTGTGTGACCGTATCTCCTCCGAAACGGCTGCAAGCCTGATGCTGTGACTTTGCATGTCGATTAGTGGGGGGCTGACTTGTTTTGCGATAGCTAGGTTTGAAATGAAAATAGTGGGGGGGGGGGGGGGTCATCGAATAAAAAAAGTCTTAACGAAATAAAACTTTTTTTGGCACTCTAGGTTACCGTACCGTTTGTCCACCCGGAACACCGGCACATCTTTGGAAAGAGCATAAAGAGCTCTTCCCTGGGTGCTTATGTTAGCTCATCTTATCTCATAAAACTAAGATGCTTTGTATATGCCGGGTTCCAGCTAGTATATATTGATTAATTGATATGAATGAAATTAATTCTTTATGAATCTATCAGGTCTGCAATATAGGTATATACTATTGTGTATGTGTTCCACATAGAACACTATTTTAATGATGTAGAGGTTTATACTAGACCAAATCATTGGTAGAGAAAACCGCCAACCCGTCGAAAACCACCCACTTCCCCCAGTTCCTACCACCACCACTACCATCACCAACTGGCTAGCAATGAAAAGAAGACCATCAAAGCCTCTAATGTTCTCTTATAAAGCTCAGATACGCGAATACACGTTTTATACACATACACATTTATACACATTTTAGGCTATTCCCTTACATACATAAATGTACATAGACTAGCTCCTAGTCTATGTTTCCATTAATTTATGACAAATCGCACCAAGGGTGGTCACACTGGTCAGTCAAAATCAAGAAAGTGGAAATATCTCACTGTACACTACACTTGTGAGCAATTTAGGAACTAAATCACTGTAGTTACAGTTTAGAGTTGGCATGTGTTTCCATGTGAAATATATGAGAAAATACATTCCTAGCCTAGAAATAGGCTAAACTTTACACTGCTAACAATACTAGAGATTTCAAAGGCAGAATTCCAGTCCTGCTCCACGCTAGGAGCAGTCGTGTGGTTCAGGAGGGGTGCTCTAACCATTATGCTGCTGGCTAATTTATCCAATACAAAATAAAGCAAAAACCTGAAAAATGACTGAAAACCTGGCATATTAGTACTCATCTTAGAGTACTCCGCGAGAGCTATCCAGTGAATGCCAATGTTACAGGGTTAAGATTTCGGAATTGTGCTTTGGATGCAAGTAGCCTGAGCATTTGGAAGGGTTAAGCACCCTACGGTGCGAGCTCCCCATCCATCAGTAGAATACCGTGCTGGATGCTGAGATCGTAATGTGCAGTCCCTCGAAAGGCTGATCCATCAAGATGGTGGCGGATAATCTAATCACAGGGTCGTCAAACCTCTACTCTTTGATCGGAGAGAGCGTCCCTACGCACTTATCTAGACGTAGGAGGCCAGGAATGACTGTTAGAAGGCATAGTCGTGTCCTTAGCCTAGATCTCTTCAGTACAGACATTTAATTCCTACACGAATCGACCGGACGTCTACCAGTGCCTGGTTGTACAAACACATGGATATCATGTCAAAAAATAAGCCAAGCACATCAATGACACACTTAGCATGTGAAGCAAAGCTACATTCAGTTTTGAAGCCATCCATGCATCCACGCCCAGGAATCTTGGTGGCAATCAGACGTGCGGTCATGTATTATGCCCGGGCTTCCCACGCATTTAGTGCATGAACTAGATGTTGGAACTGTAGTGCGTCATATGAATGTTTTCTGTCTTTTTCTGATATCCGTCACCAAGTGGACATAGTGGCCAAATTATTTCACATTTTTCTTACCGTGTAAATAGAAGACTCAGTTAAAGTATGGCCCGCAACAGCTAAGGATAGGAGGACCATATTGTGCTATATGTCTGCCATACCTGGTACTATGCCACACGCTGGTTAGTCAACTCTGAAAGGAATGGTAACTTTATGGGACTAGGAGCCTAGTCTACAGTGTCCTCTATGTGCATAGGTGTTTGGACCATCAGTGGCGTGAGTGAGCACTTCGTATCATAAAACTACCTCTATTTTCTGCTTCATACATTCACATTACACTTCCCTAATGGTTTACATTCCAAGATTTTCGGACTAACAATAAGTACACTTTTCCGAGTCTTTTACTTTCATTTTCTTTAAATCTCTATATTAATAGCAGGTTCCAAATGTTGTGACCGTAACTCCTCCGAAACAGCAGCAAGCCTGATGCTGTGGCTCTGCATGTCGATTAGTGGGGGCTGAAGTTTTGCGATAGCTAGGTTTGAAGTAAAAATAACTTACAAAAATGTTTTTGTGAAGGGTTTTTGTTTAGAATGAAGATCTAAACTAAACTTAGCATGAGCACATTGTTGCAACATTTTGGATTGTGCAACAATCAGAACAATATGATTTACTATTTTTGGAAGCATGTGCATGTGATACGCTCCCATTGTTGGGGCAGGAGGTTATTATTGTAAATAAACTCCTCCCTCAACAGTGGGTGCGTCACATGCTTCGAACAATGGGAAATCCTATTGTTATATGATGTTCTGATTGTTGCACCATCCAGAATGTTACAACAACAGCTTAGTTTAAAGCTTCATTTAAAGCAAAAACTTGAAAAACACGTTTGTAAGCCTTGTGAAATAATGGGAATTGATCACGGGAGGTAAGTGATTGTGGCAAGACCGGTACCCAGCCCAGTCAGCAGCCAAAACCGAACCCACAGGTCAAGGCTTTGGCTGCTGACTGGCCCGGGCACTCAGGTGTTGCCACAATCACCAACCTCCCTTGATCAATTCCTACAATATACCATGGCTACCACCTCAGCCAAAAAACATCATATAAATTACATTTATATAGTATTGGGCTTAAGACAACATACTTCATATATCTAGAAAGCCCCTTAAATGTTCTTTTCAGATAAATTAAAATCGTAATCCTATTGCTATATGATGTTATGATTGTTGCACCATCCAGAATGTTACAACAACAACTTAGTTTAGAGCTTAATTTAAAGCAAAAACTTGCAAAAAACGTTTGTAAGCCTTGTGAAATAATGGGAATTGATCACGGGAGGTAGGTGATTGTGACAATACCAGTGCCTGGCCCAGTCAACAGCCAAAACATAGGGCACGATTTTCGCTGCTGACTGGGCCGGCCACAATCACCTACCTCCCGTGATCAATTCCTACAATATACCATGGCTACCACCTTAGCCACAAAACATCATATTAACTGCATTCCTACATTACTGGGCTTAAGGCAACATATCTTATATATATACAAAGTCCGTAATATGTTCTTTTTAGATATATTGAAGTCGTACTTGTAGGCCCCATAATCACGGAGAAATCATCGACTAAAAACGCCTTGAACAGACGCTTTGATTTCCCGAGATTCTCGGCAAAATATGTCTGTTTTAATTAGATGAATGCTCACTAATTACTGGGCCTAAGACAACAAATGTTAAATATTTAGAAAAGCTGAAATATATTCTTTTAAATTTATCAAAATTGTAATTGTTGGTACCGAAATCATGACATCGTTAGAAAGAGCATAAAGAGCTCGATCCTTGGCTGCTAATGTTAGCTGTTCTTATCTCCTAAAACGAAGATGCTGCGTATACGCCCGTGCTGTGCACGGGTTGCAGCTAGTGTTCATTATATGCTACTCTAAAATGTAACATTATGCATACATGTAGCTGTTGAACGTATGTTGTTGGACTTTCTACGCGATTTTAAGGGCTTGTGTAAAACATGTATTGACTTTTAGATAATTACGTTTCGGAACAACTTACAAATAGACAAAGCAAGCTATTGAGCTCATTATCTTTTTAGAGTATATTGTGCTTTTTTCACTTGCGTCATCGTGTTCCTTGTAATAAGAGGACGGCCAAGGCCGGGTGAGAAATCATAAAAATCGCCAAGAAAACTGCGACGTTTAAAAAAAATACCTCTTTTGGAGCATTTGTGAGAAGTACGGCTGAAGTGTAATGTCTTATCCTAGCCATTAATTACTGTTACCCTGACAGCTAGCTGGTAGGTATGCACGTAATCGGACGTTTTAAAACTGAAATGACACTTCACTCGTCTCCCTTTATTTCGAGTTAAAGTGATCAAATGGCCATTAACTCACCACGAAACGGAAGACAAAACATATTGGACATACCAAATACCCTCAGATCTATACCTCTCTCTTGTGCATCAAAACATACATACATACAAACATACGTACACTATATGTATGTATATATATATATATATATATATATATATATATATATATATATATATATATATATATATATATATTCATAAGGATGCATAGACTGCATACCATTTATTCAATGTTTATCTGTTTAAAAATAAAGCACAAATTGACGGCAAAGCCCATTGGTATCTGTGCCTTCCCAATGACCAAGGGCTTGGCTTCTCACCCTGGGGCCTGTTTCTCGTATCGTAAAGTACGAATCGTTCGTAATTTACGATTCGTAAATTTAGGAACATTTTTACGAAGATCAGTTATTGCGTTTCTCGAAGCTCTTCGTAAATGAATTCGAAATTTCGTAATTGATGACGTCATTTACGATAAAATATTGTTGTGACGTCCTTTTGTTGCGCATATAGTCCTAACCATTATTCAACAATAAACTCAAATCTAACATTAGCCCCCCCCCCCTTTGTTCCTCTTTCTGGAATAGCCTAAGCAGAATTAGGGGTGTCCGAATATCTTAGTGGCGATGCACAGGTGGGGGGAGGGGGGGATAGAAATTAAATAAAACACTTCTATTTTCACGACCGGTTTTAAGGGGAGGGAAAATTTAAAATATATATATATATATATATATATATATATATATATATATATATATATATATATATATATATATATATATATATATATATTCACGACTGTTGTTTTGGGAGCAAAAATAAAGAATTTTTTATTTTCACTACCGTTTTTTGGGCGAGAAAATAAAGAACTTTATCCGTGTACAGACAGACAGACAGATAGATAGATAGATACATACATACATACATACATACATACATATAAATATATATACATATGCATACAAACATACATACATACATACATGCATACATACATACAGATAGACAGATAGATAGATGTTAGATATTGATAGATATACATACGAATAAATACATGTTTCCATTATTGATATGGTCGTTTTACTTTGTATAAATGATATTCCACGATATACACGTACGTGGTCTATATTGCGAATTTCGCAAATTATTAGGCTACATTTACTACGAAAACGAGTCAAGCAAACAGTCATTTTCACGGCCGTTTTTTGAGGAGAAAGTTAGAACTTTATTTTTCCTATTTTTCTTCCCCCCCCCCCCCCAAGAAAAAAATGATCGTGAAAATAAAGTTTTTGTATTTTCTCTCCCCAAAATGGTCGTGAATATAAGTAGTTTTTGTATTTTCTCCCCAACCCCCCCGTCGTTAAAATATAAGTTGTTATTTGCTCATTCACACTTGATGATGCATCGTACTTGTCGCATGTTTTGATATTAATAAACGATATATAGATATAACTTATAGACATTTCAAAATCAAAAGTATCTATACATTATTTATGAATGATTGTATTTGTTTATTGATTCGTAAATAATTATGAGATCTAATAAATATTCAGAAACCATTTATTTTATTATATTTAAACAATTATCCATAAATAAATGATTAATATTTATGCATGTGTATATATTAATTAAACATATATTAACATACACAGGTTATTTATAAATATTGATAACTTATATGTAAATATTTACAAATCACGGGCCTGCCCTCATGGTCGTGTGGTCAAGTGCCCGTGTAGGTGCGTGAGATTACCCCACGTTGCCATGCAACAAGGGTCCAAAAACGTCATTCGTAAATTTACGATGACCTCTGAGGTCCTCGTAAATTTTACGCGATTTTCGTAAATATTTACGAACGGCTCAGCTTCGAGAAACAGAAAAATGGTAAATTACGATTTTCAACAATGAAAATCGTAATTTACGATACGAGAAACTGGCCCCTGGCAGTTAGTGCTAGAGTAATCCTCTCCTTGTGGTTTGTTTTCCACCAGCACAGTTCTCTCCTTTGGTATGAAAACTTTTGTTGGTCGTTTCAAAAAAACAAACAGGAAGGTTTTTCTTCCAGTCATTAACAGTGGTTGTATCAACATCACCTCTCTCAACAGTCATTGTTCTAAACACTATGTTGTTTCTTTTAAGTAATGAATCACGCAATCCATAAGTTGCTTTAAAAGTGTCATTATTCAGATCTTTTGCGGATTGCAAAGCCTGTTGTTGGATTAATGGCCCACTGACAGGCATGCAGCCTTTGGTAGCATCTTGAAACCAGTTTAGACACTATTCATTTATCTCATCATTTTCTGAAGTTCTGCACACTGGGTCAGATGCTTTCTGTCCCCCAGAAATGTTGTTTTCATACTCCTCCAGCACCTCTGTTTTTCTCTTCAAAATGTTCTGAACCTGGATTTTACCAACTCCAAAGTCCCTGGCTATCTTACAAGCACTTCTGTTCTTATTGTTGAGCTCTATTACTTTTACTCTTTCTACCAAGCTAAGAAACTTTCTTTTCGGTGGCATCTATATCTGGGTTATCAACTGTACTACACAAAATCTTAAAGCAAACTAAAGACAAGTGCACTAATTTTTCACTCAGACAAAAGGATGACAAAATTGCAATAGAACGTTAGCTGGCTTGGGTTAAATTGCACTTACACCGGGCTTTGGTTGAATCACAATTGTATCCCACCCCTATATGTGTGTGGTATGTATCCCTTAAATCCCCTCACAGAGAAAGTAATGTTTAGGGTTTACTGAAAATCAGATTGAGAGATTTCTAACAACAATGAGACATGAGAATGTCTATTTCTAAGAGTGGTCTTTGTTCACAGGGAAATGTGGGCCTTGGGAAGAAAAAGGGCGGTCTCCGGTCTTTGTTGACAGGGGGTCACTATTCGGAGGGTAAATATAGAGTAATTTCTCATGGGGGGGGGGGGGATTTCCCGGGGTCTTTGTTCGCAGGGGGTCCTTGTTTGCAGGTGGTCTCTCGGTCAGGTTTGACGATATATATATATATATATATATATATATATATATATATATATATATATATATATATATATATATATATATATATAATTAACACATATACACATATATATATATATATATATATATATATATATATATATATATATATATATATATATATATATATATATATATATATAGAGAGAGAGAGAGAGAGAGAGAGAGAGAGAGAGAGAGAGAGAGAGAGAGAGATGTATTGTATGCATTTATGTTGTATGTACATGTATGTATAATGCTAGTGCATACGTGACAATATGCAGGTACAACGAGTGGCCGTCTTGAATTTCCAATCTGCAGAAACTGTTATTTGACTGGTTGAAATAATTGTTGACATGGAATCTGCTCTTTGCAGACGTGCGCCGTGAGCACATCGTACATTAGGAAACAGCTGAGGGCGCTGAACTCTAATTACATATAGCAGAATCATGTCAAGTCAAGTGATTATTGTGAACAATGCTCATTGATGTTGAACAAATGGATGAAGACAAGTAGATTTGGAATTACTTCAAGTCATTAATTGACCCCATTGGCAACAGTCAGCGACAGCAATTACTCAAAGGGCAATGCTCCACAGGGAATCGCCCCCTCACAAGTGGAAACTGGGAAATGTAGCTCAGATTGGCTGAGAATGTATTTTTTCAGGTATATGTTGATTTAAATCAGAAAGGAGTCCATTTCAGCGTTAGCTTACAACATATTATATTTTTCATTAAAATGCAGTTGCTCAAAACCACTCCGGAATTTGCAAACTTGAAAAGCAGATGCATTTGATATGTAATTTGTATTTGAATGCTTGCTGTGGATTCAGGTTTGGGAAGGCCCAATCGGCTATTAACCTATTCTTGCTAAATACTAGATCTAGTATTTTCCCTCGTGATATTGTCTGGGGCTATGCCAAACATTAGCAGCTTAAGCGTTAAGCTTGAATTAACAAAATATTTAGATGAAAGTTGATTGGTGTTTGATGAAAACACTTTTCAAATAATTTCCATAACATGCTTCCATATTAAAGATAGCACCAAAAAGAGTCAGGCCTCTTTTGGCCACTACATGCATGTATGGGTTAACTCTTTCGCTGCTGGTGGCTATTTTGGACAAAACGAATTTATTTGAAAAACGTTAGAAAATGACTGGAACTACCCTGGTATATTGGTACTCATCTGATAGAGCTCAGGGAGGGCTTACAAATGAATACCAACATGACAGAGTTAGATGATTACCAAATATTTTTGCGATATTGTGCAATATTGTCGAGAAAAGTAGACTCAGCATCACACAGGTTAATGTGGGGGTCACTATCCTTACACATGCGTAGCATCAGTAACACTAGAGCTGGGACGTGCTGTGAGCGCCTATATATCCATACATTACGCCTCTTCTGACAGTTTGAGAGCATGTAGAGACGTATACGCCAAATTTGTTCTACTTACTCGCCGGCTCAGTGATGTTTTCTTCTGAGGGTGGGGGTCTTGGTGAATTAAATCATAAGGCTAAGATCGAGCCAGCAGAATGGGTACTTTTCCTATTTTCTCATTCCAATGCTATGGTTTTATCTTCCGAGGGCGAGTCTTAGTGTATTAAATCAGACTTTCCTATGTTCTTATTCGAAGGTACATTAAACTATAAGGCCAAGTTTGAGCCATCACAATGAATACTTTTTCTATTTTCTTATTCGAAGGCTATTATTCCATCTTCCAAGAGCGGGCCTTGGTGCATTAAATCATATGTTAGAAGTCAACACAGCTGAAAGGATACTTTTTCTGTGTTTTTTTCGAAAGCTATGGTTTAATCGTGGACAGGCAAAGGAGGGGATCCTGATTAAATAAAATCTAATGCTAAGGTCGAGACAGGGACCAGGGGTTGTCAACCCTTGGCCATAAGAGTGGTGTAGGGCAGAGTCTGTTGGAAACATGAGATCTCTCCAAGCATTGGAGTATGTGATACCTACAATCTATCTGTGTCTGTAGCCGCATATGGAAATGACTTGTAAACAGCGATATTTTGAGAAAAGTTTGAAGGAAATCTGTATTTTCTGGTTGGGTTAGAAATCCCTCTTCATTTTTTTTTTGGGGGGGGGGGGTGGGGCAATGGTGCATCAAATACAATTGGGTGGAGGAATAACAACCAAACCCAGGTGACGAAGAGCTACGTATAGGGCTCTAGGTTAAAGACGGGGCAATTTGTGTGCAATTTACCAGGCAATTTTGTCATGATGAATAGCCGGCATTCTGTATTAGAAACCTAAGTTTCCGCATGCGCATCCCCGTACATGGCTCTTTATGAGACAAACGTAATGAACAGGTAAGGAATGCTCTCCCCTCTGTTAGAATGTAATGGTCAAAGGCACATTATATCTACCTCAAAAAGAGTTACCTGTAATTACCTGTCATACTTAAACAGAGATGTGCACCATAAAAGCATTTCTCGTGACACTGAAGTTGCCACGTCTATATAGCTTTGCTTGTTTACTATGTAGCATGCATCATGGCAAAGTATACCACCGCAGGCATGACCAGGGACCGCCCTGATAGCAGAGTCGTTTAACGTGTAATTGTAGAATCGAGATAGAGGAAAATAAGAAAGTTGACCATAAAGTAAGGTTAGGTGAGTTTTTTGTCACAATATAGGCAACTCTGCTTATTCCGGACATGTGTAATCTGGATTTACGTTTTAACCTTACAGATTGGAAGGTCCCGGTCCCTTCCTATACGTTTACATGCAAATTTCAATGTTTAATCCGGATAATTTTATCCGTACTCCGGCTAAACCGGCCGATTTTTGCGGAACACTCTTTACCATTTAAGGTTTAAAAGTGTACTGTAATCCGGACTGCCATAACGATCACCTGCCTCAACCCACATTGGTAACTTATGAATAATTTACCAAGGTTTCATATTATAAATTGCATATTTACTTGTCCAATCATGGGGAAATTTCTGCCAAGTTATGGCTGCAAGGTGGCCGCTGAATGTTTGCATTTTTTATCACTGTTTAGTTCAATAGATGGCGCTGTATAACTCGCTCGCTCGCAAAATAAAGTACACACGACAAAACGAAAAATTGGCTTTTCGCGAATTTTTTGTAGCGCTATGTATGCCTATTCTACAGTTTTCATTTTTTTTTCTATCTCCATGTTGCTCTCTATTCTGTCTTCCAAGGAGGAAATTCTTCCTTCAATTACCGGTACTCCTAGTCTGGGTAAAATCCTCTCCACCATGTCAGGAAGCCTATCAATATTGGTGAGGGTTTTGAACAGTTTTTCCTTTTTTTATAGTCGTGTGTCATCTGCTTTGTTCCTATTTTCAAATGACTCCTTTATTAAACTCCAGGTTGCATTCAAGTTTTTCAAACATCTTTCGTATCTTAGCATTGGGTACTTCAGATGTTTTTGCTTAAATAACCGTCCATCAAGGACTGGTTCTTGCCTTTTGTAATCTAGTTCTGTTGCCCATTGTTATAAAGTTCCTTGAGGGGATGTTTAGTATAGGGTGGGTATAGAGTATAAGGTTTCAAGGGAGAGGTATAGACAAAAAAACTTGTTTGTTAAGAATAAGGAGTGTATTCAAAGCTAGTGACACAAAATAGACAGCAAGTAATGGTTATGTAAGGTTGCAGTAGCTAACAATGGTTCCTAAGTTAGTGTAGCCACGCCCCAGACCTTCAAGTAAATTCACTATAGATATGAAAGGTTGTGATATCTAGTGCTTAACGCAACATCAAATTTCCAAAATAGTTTAACCTATAGATACATGAGTTGAGTTTTCTGTGCAAGCACAAACACACATTAAACCTCCAAATAAATAGACATATAAGCACAGGTATTAAGTTTCATGTGCAGGAAACAATTGCTGTAAATGTGAGATGAGGAAATTTTCCACATGGTTGTCACCCTTAAAGGATTACAAGATGGTAGTTATATTGCAGACCAGGATTATATAGGATTGTCACCATATAAAGACACTGGATGTTAAGCATGGGTAGAGTAAGAACACCTTCATGACTGTTACAATTTGGCAAGCCAAGGGGTAAAGTTCAAGTTTCTTAGATGTATTTGTCTAAGTTGAAGGATTTCTAAACTTAAACTGGGTGTAGAATTTCTAAAGTTAATCAAACTATAGTTATGATCATTGCGCCATTATCAGTATAATCATTGGTTGCCTTTGGCATTGCCAACACCTGCTGGCACTTTACTTAAATGTATCCCAGATTATCTTAACATGGGATGGGGTAACTAAGGTGACCAAGCGTTAAGGACGCTTTGATCACAAGCTTGCGATCTCGAGTTTGAGTACCACTTGATCCTCATTAGCGGGTTGGTCTGGCGTCATACAAGTGTGCGGAGCTATTAAAGGTTATCTATGGTGTATCTGCAATTATTGGGGGAGGGGGGGGGGGGGCTACCCTTTTTTGACCATTTTTTAGATTTTCTATACTCCTCTAGTCTGGCATGGCCATAAATTCTCCATTTTTTGGACCAGAATATTTCTTCTTTCCTTTCAGGGTCAGAATATGTTTTTCTTGCCTTTCAAGGGCAGGATTTTTTTTCTAGAATAGGTTAGATACTCCCCCCCCCCCCCCACACAATAACAACGGTACACCGCTAAGTAGAATCTGATTACACCTTTCCCAAGGAGGAAATATACATCTACCTTCCTCCGCACATGAATAACAATCTCAGCCTCTACCCTTTCCCAACAAGCACAGCAAATGAACATTTATGAAAAAAGGAAGACGTTACTAACCTCAAAGGAGGCACTTCTCCCTGGCAATGTTCAGTTGTAGAGTGGTGTATTTCACATGAAATGCCTGCATTAAGCAGTAAAGATGCTTAAGCCCCCTACTTTGCCTACAGGTAGAAGTCATAACGTATGGTCCTTGCGAGAGAGCACAGTAATTGCAGAGGAATACGAGGCACTTGAGGGGTGTGTCGTACCTTTCCCGTGTCAATTAATTCTATAGTAACACTGGTGGGCATCTCTGTTCATCTTCTAATGGCTCCCTGAAGTGATGCAGTTTTTTTCTGTGGGGATGATATATATCTATTGTGAATTCTTACCAACTTTTCTTTTAAACCTTCCAATGCTGAGCCTCCATTCGTCCAAAGCACAGGGGCGCAAAGATTTTTAAAAAAACATCTAAACCCTGTCATGTTGGCATCAGTTGGATAGCTCTCGCGAAGCACTCTCAGATGAGTACCCATGTGTCAGGGTTTAAGTCATTTTTCAGGTTGTTGCAATAATTTGTATTTGCCTAATTATCCACCAACTGCATAAGGGTGAAATTAAATTTCTCATTTCCTGCAAATACTGAGATAAGTTACAACTCCCGCATTGATTGCAATAGGATCCTGTGTATAATATATGTACCATAATTCTTCTCATTGCCATACATAAGTGGTACTCTGTCATCGTCGTCATCATCATCATTACTATACTCTTCATCATTAGCATCATCATCATCATCATCATCATCATCATCATCATGTCCTCGTCCTTTTTATCGAATTTCACTTTTCTTGGTCGGTTATGCGGCAAAACCTTTCAGTGGTTACGAAATAAGTCACATTTTCAGTGAGACGAACATCTCAACATCATAAAACAAAAATCCTAAAAGACTTAATTCAAGTGGTGAATTGGATTGAGGGTGTATTATTTAGTATGTCATGCGAAGCTGTGCGGAGACAGGGCGCCTGCGACCGCACGTCAAGTGGAGAAGAAATAGGTCAATCTCACTTAACTCTAGAGGCAAAAGCTGAGTACGTACCTAACCCCTGATAATGACCTCAGAGCGGATTCGTCCTCGAAAGCATTGACAAAGAAACTCGATGTAACCTAACAACGCAGGGGAGCCGCACCCGCGTTAGGTACATGTAGTTCGCGGAAGAAGGGGTCTTTTTTAAGACCTCCGCATGTCCGCGATTTCGTAAAAGAAGGGTACTTTTTCTATCCAGGTACGATTTATGGGGGGTGAAAATCCCATTACAATCCACGAAATGTGCGCAGCTCTGACGCCGAGTGACTCCCGTATTGACTGGGCTTCCGAGTTTGCTGCCGCTAAACAGGTACAGGATTATAAAATCTAAAGTTAGAATACGTGTTCCCGTTCATCCAATGTCAGTGATTTGATAAAAGAAGGGGTGTTTATTTACTGGAAAATAATATGCATAATTTAGAACTCCCGTATTTCAGATTGTTTTTCCAGTCTTCTGGTGTTTCAATATATTACACTCAAATAGGCACCTTTTCAGTTTATTATACCTCACGTGAAGATTCTTGATTCTGGTTGGTCAAGGGCCATGGATTAATCGTCATGTTTTCCTCACTTCTTAGCGACAGGCTGTTGTCCTTAACAGCTTATGGGCTATTCAAATTACCCATGGCTTTTGCCATGGGCTATTCAAATAACCCATGGCAAAGTCATGGACTATTTGAATAGCCCATGACAAAAGCCATGGGCTATTTGATTACCGGTAGCTACCGCTAGCTCAAAGAATACCCACGAACACCCTGAGATTAATCATTTTGACTACATTTTTCAAAGATCAAGCTTTAACTTCACTATTAGCCTTTACAAAGTACATATTGCCCAGAAGGTCTCTGATTAGCCTTTACTAAGTACATATTGCCCAGTATGTCTCTGATTCAGATTACGCCCCCCCCCCCCCCACCACCCCCCAACAGGAGGTAAGATGTCAGGGGTAAAAACTGGAGAAAAGGAATATGCATTTTAAAAGGGAGCTTTTTTCCTCAGTTATGTAACTGGACTATCAGATTTCACAAACGTAAAAAATCAATATGGAGGATAGGGGTTTATTAGTTCTCCAAACAGGCTTAATAACCATTTCCTTTGGTTTTTCATTCAGTGAAATGCAGAAAAAGTTACTTTTTAACTTCTAAATAACGCAACTTTAGAACAAAGTCAAAGATGAAAATAATGAGAAACCCTTCTCTCTGTAATAGAGAGGTAAATACCACAATATACTAGTCTTATACTGTAACTATACCAGATATCGAGCAATTCACAAGCATTTGATGTTAAATATGCGCGTTTGAGCCAATAATGTTTTGGTGAATTTCAATATAAACACCTATGTGATATGGAATGCCCCGCACACATTGATTCATAAATATTTTTTCCTCTATTACTCTATTTGAGGACTTATACTTAGTCTAAGTGGTCAAACCAGATATGCAATGCAACATTAGTGGGCAAATTTGGAATTTGTGATTTTGATTATCGTCACTTTTTCTGCGATAGTTAGGCTAAATCATAACAAGCCATTTGTAAGTGATGTAAGACTCCGCATTACCTGGCAAAAATACACTGCCTTACCCTGGATCACTTTCAACTTGCTCACATGCCTAGGCTTTCGAATCTGGGCAGAGGTGGGAGATATGCAAGCAGTCAGTGGCAATGTGTCTGACCTTTTGGCTATCAGAGCAGGTCCCATGAACGGGTAAGCATTATAAAGGGTCTGTCACTTCTAGTTACTTGCATATCTAATATAGTGTGTGCTGCTACCTGGTGTTACTTTACAAAATCAATCAATAACATGCTGCGAATTGACTTAACATGAATCTCAATTTAAAAACTTGTAAGTAATAAGACATTGAGTCACTGGACTGACTGGAGTCAGGGCATTACATAGAAAGTTTCATGTTTCCAACTAATAACAACATGGTAGCGTTTAGATGGTTTTCAAAAATATTTGCGCCCTTGTGCTTTGGACGGAAGTAGCTTCAGCATTGGAAGGGTTAAAATGGCAGCTATTTTCATCAAATGCTAGGAACACCTTATAATTCACAGGCTGTGCTGCGCCGTCAACACACCTCATGGTATGCTTGAAGGAATACTGAAAAATTTGCGAATTTAAAATAATGCGCTGGGCGGGCAGCTGCCTTTGGAGCGCAGCTTAGTACCGGGTATTTGCGTACAGGTGTTGGATGACAAGCTATAGTGTCAGGGTGTTGTATGATCCTAGTATAGGGATCAGATATCCAAATAATGTTGTGAAATTTAATGAAAAATGCACAAAGGAAGCATTGATTAAAATGCTGCAATATTTACACAGGATATAGTACTTAAAGGCTAACCAGAACTTAATTGTGGCGAACTAACATTGCACATTTTGAGTAACAAATGAAAAAGTTTAAACGTTTTGTTGTATCCCTTTTTTGGTAGCAATGGCAGGTATGAGAGAAAAAATGAGGTTCATCATTTAGAATGTATTTGGAAATACTTACAACAAAGAAGACAGCTGAGAGATCAAACAAACCACAAAACTCATGTGTTTTTTCCTATAAATATTTTATTCAACTCTAGCAGATTGAACTACAGAGAAATGGACGGTGTTGATATATACAGAACATACTGAATAGTACAAGGCAAAATATACACACAAATCAACATTATATGCAAACAAAAATATACAATATATACAGCAAGGGGTTACCATATAAATGTAATTGCTTGGTCTTGTAAA
Source organism: Maea johnstoni (assembly GCA_963942565.1). Taxonomy (NCBI): domain Eukaryota; kingdom Metazoa; phylum Annelida; class Polychaeta; order Spionida; family Magelonidae; genus Maea; species Maea johnstoni. The sequence goes on along the minus strand of OZ012687.1, from coordinate 4,766,807 downwards.
TAAGATGCAACAAATAGAGTTCATGTCGCAATGTATTTTGCAAAGCAAAATAGCAAAAAGAATAACCAATTTGGGTTCTTGGCAAGAACCTACACTTGATCCAATCTTAAATAAACTAAATTTTCTTCCTTCTTGGTGGTAAATTCATGGGAAACTATTTAGTCAAGCCAAACAAATACAAAGATCAAGTGAATAAATTGGTTTCAAGACAACAAAAATCTATAGGCAGATATGTAGTTTAGGTAGTAGGCTACTGCCACCTGTAAATATGTAAATATGACTATGAGGTTATACACCACTCATGCACACTGCTTAGACTAGGCATGCTGTATAGACCAAGTAACCGATTCTTAAAAACAAGTGTCTTGTCTGCTTATAGTACACTTAATAAAACAACAGGTGTAGTCTGAAGGCTGATGTGTACATTCCCTTGCCTATATTACACCAAGATGACTATGCAGAGGCACCCCCTCTCTCTCCCACATCATTCTCACCTAGGGGGAGCCACCATACCTACTCCATTCCTCCCCTCCTGAAGGTACCACCCTCCATCCCCCCTACTTGTTATGATCAGCACACCTGGTGATGACATTCTAACCTGGGGGGCGCCACCATACCCTCCCCCTCCTCCTCACCAAAACTTGATATGAGTTGCACACCTGGTGATGACATTCTAACCTAGGGGGCGCCACCATACCTTTCCCCTCCTCCCCACCAAAATTTGATACAATTAGCACACCTGATGAAGACATTTTACCTAGGGGGCGCCACCATACCCACCCCCCCTCTCCTCCCCACCAAAACTTGATATGATTAGCACGCTGGTGATGGCATTCTCACGGTCTCACCTAGCTGGCGTTACCATACCTGCTGTTACTGAATAATTCAGTATGTCACATCCAAAACATTGCACCATGTAATGGAGGTGATTCTTTGGTTACCGTTTCAGCTGCAATTACATTCAGCTCAGGCACTCACTCAAGGCACATCCCATCATACTGGAGGAGGACAGTGGAAAAACTCAGCACTTAACCCTTATGCTGCTGCTGGCTAATTTTGCAAATACAAAATGATGCAAAAAAGCTGAAAAATCATGACTGAAACCCTGGCACATGGGTACTCAGCTGAGAGTAATCAGTGAGAGCTATACAATGAATACCAATATGATATGGTTTAGAGGGATTTCAAAAATCTTTGCTATTCTGTCATTTGGACAAAAGTAGCCTTAGCATTGGCCGGGTAAATAAAACAGTCAATGCATCAAGAAATGGAAAATTTAACTTCTATGGTTGATATCAAAATTGTGATTTCTTAAAAATGGCTCTCAAATATCTTGAATACAACAAAACATGCTGATTTTAACCCTTGTCCCACACAAAAAAGTATTTTAAGCATGCAATGTTACTATCTGGTAAGGTGGGGAATTTTTACCTAATATTTCATAAAATTAACTTCCAACTAGAGTTTTAACATTAATGTACACCTTGCGACTAAGATGACTAACATACCAATCTCACATTTGGGCTGGGTAACGTTCATGTTGATTCATCAACCTTACAATAATCTAATACATAATAGATAATATCCATACCCATACCTATCTTGCAAATGAGCTGGATTAAGTTATTAAGGGAAGAAGTGGGGGACAAGGGTTAATATATCTGAAGAGAGTGAGAGAGTAGCTTTTGAACAGAAAAACACCTGTAAGAGACGTTATCAAAATTAAACGAACAGCATTATGGTGTCAGACACCTTAACAGAATTTTTTTAATATTTTAAGCATGCAATCTTACTATTTTGGTAGGGTGGGGAATTTTTACCTAATATTTCATAAAATTAATTTCCAATTATGTTTTTAACATTAATGCGACGAAGATGACTTACATACCAATCTCACATTTGGGCTGGGTAACGTTCACATTGATTCATCAAGCTTACAACTGGGTTGGGTAATATCCATACCCATACCTATCTTGCAATGGAGTTGGATAAAGTTCATACATAGAGTTATTAAGGGAACAAATGGGGGACAAGGGTTAATAAATCTGAAGAGAGTGAGAGTAGCTTTTGAACAGAAAAACACCTGTAAGAGATGTTATTAGAATTAAACGAACAGCATTCTGGTGTCAGACACCTTAACAGAAGACAACATCTAGATGGCACTGATACTAACTTAGTAAACAGAGGTGATTTAAATATCTTTCACGAAAATGTCAATATTAAAATATTTCTACATACAATGTTCTGATCAGGGAAGTTAATATGAACCAAAGTGTGGATGGATAAATAAATATATTCTGCCCAGAAGGGCTTCCCATAGAGTATAGTGTAACAAAGATAACTGTTGTCATTTCTTATTCTTCCACCTTCTTCCTGCAGTATGGACAGTAGCCTTTCTGGAGCATCAACAGCTCATAGTCATCTGTGTGGAACATCTGAAATAAACAACAACAACATTTCAAGTAACAAATCTAAATCTTTAAGATGACAACAATGATGATGGTGATAATGATGATACTTATGATGATGACAACAACAATAACAATAACAGCAACATCAACAGTTACAGCGATGATCTAAAACAATCTCTTCCATACTGGTGTCCTCCATGCATTCCATAACTATCATACTGATATTTATTGCTAGATATCTGTCTCTGAAATTACCTCTTCACTACCTGTGTTTTTTATTCTAAATGAAGTTTCTCTAAAACTTGCACCGCTAATTAAATGAGTGTTCCCGAATCATGGGGACAATAATTTGAGCAAAGCTTTGAAATTGTTGACTAGTATGTCAACCTTTCTCTTTTTCAAACAATATTTCTGTAAATATCATTTGAATTTCTGAAATATTAAAACAACAGCTGGTGCCTCGATTTTGATGTAAATTTGAAAAGAAATTGAAATGAATTATCTCACCTTGTTACAGGAGTTGCACTTTGTTATGGACACGTCGGGCATGAGATTCTTGAAGTACTGGTATCGTAGGGGCTTGGGCCAGCGCAGGACAAACACCTCAGTCCTGGACAGGGACTGCAGGGCTGGACGGTTGACCACCACAGGAACAAACTCGGAGCCACCTTGCTGCAAACGGTAAAATCACATCCATATCATATGATTATACTGAGAGAAGCACAGGGAAAAGAGATAAAACCCAGGGCTTGGTTGTAACACATCTAAAGATTAGGGATACCTGAAGGTGTTGTTAAGAGACTAGGCAGTCCTTAAACTTGTCTTTGCGGGTTCTTTTGGATTCCCTTTAGGATAGAATAAATGGAAATCTAACAATCTAGACTCCAAATGGTATATCAGTATATCTTGGTTTGAAACTAATGTGTACATCTACATATATACATAAATATAAATATATATATATATATATATATATATATTAGGGCTGTGCTCACCAAAATATTTCAGCTCACGAGCATCACCAAAACCTAAACGATGCTCACGAGCTGCTCACGAGCATGAAAACGGCGGCCATTTTGTTTTTCAGTGTAGATTGCTGTCATTAGGAACAGCTTGATCGAAGTGTCGATACCGCTAGCCAGCGCCATATCAAGCTAGCGGTATAAACATGCAACTACACCTCGTGATTCTGAACCCTTTAGAGTGTGAAGTACGCTCTGACGGGTTAGCGTATATTGAACTAACGCATTTTGCGTAGTTCCGCTGTGAATCGACATTGATGTCGCCAACACGACGCCGGATTTTTTAGCTTCTCAAGCCTATTTAAAAAGGTCGTTGAAGTTTTTATTTTTTTGCGATGCTCATGAGTTTCATGTCATGCTCGATAATCGTAGCATGGCATGAAAATCGCGATCCATCAAGCATCGCGAGCGGTGAGCACAGCCCTAATATTATATATATATATATATATATATATATATATATATATATATATATATATATATATATATATATATATATATATATATATATATATATATATATATATGTTACAGTAAGAGTGTCAAACCAGGGATTTAGTCAAATCCCTAAAACTTTCAGGGAATCTGTCAAATTCCTGTTTCACTCAAGGATTCGGTCCCTAAATGTCTACGGATATGACTAAACCCCTAAAAATAGGTGGGTCATTTTTGACTTGTTTACTGGAGACCTTTCAGAGGGATTGTTGAATGACAATTACCTTTGTTTTATGCTTAGTTGAGCGCTACTTATGATTCCTGATTATCAAAGTAATGAGGTACAAAGTAATGCTGAATAATCAATGCTCAGCCAAAAATTATTGCTTGATGATGATGATAATTAGTATCTCAGTCAACGTTTATCAATTTCATCATTCTGACCCTCCTATTTTCAAGGATTTAGTCAAATCTCTAGACATTTAGGGACCAAATCCGTGAGTGAAACAAGAATTTGACAGATTCCCTGAAAGTTTTGGGGATTTGACTAAATCCCTGGTTTGACACTCTTACTGTAACATATATATATATATATATATATATATATATATATATATATATATATATATACATCTATATACATATCCTATACATCTTTCAGTTTTACTTACATCAAAGCTCATGAGTCTGGCTGTGAATGGGTCTTCAGAATCATCATCCATGGGGTCATCACCCAAGCGAAGGGTCTGGGCAGCTACATACTGGTCAAGGAGCATAGGAGTATAGGGATATCAGGGTGTATCCCCATGGCAGAGGTGTGTGGCACACTACCTACCACAACAGGGGTGTTCCAAGTCCTGGAGCACAGGCAATTGGTCGAGTAGCACAGCAATATTTGGTGGGCGCTTTGAGAATATCAGTCTGAATACTGTCACCAGGTGACACTACCATATCCGCCACCTCAGCAATGATAAACACCTATTTCAATCAACAGGTGGTATAAAAATAGTATCAGTAGTAGTAATAATAGTAGTAGTAGTAGTAGTAGTAGTAGTAGTAGTAGTAGTAGTAGTAGTAGTAGTAGTACTTAGTAGTAGCAGTAGTAGTAGTAGTAGTAGTAGTAGTAGTAGTAGTAGTAGTAGTACTTAGTAGTAGTACTTAGTAGTAGTAGTAGTAGCAGCAGCAGCAGCAGCAGCAGCAGCAGCAGCAGCAGCAGCAGCAGCAGCAGCAGCAGCAGTAGTAGTAGTAGTAATAGTAATAGTAGTAGCACTTTTAGTAATCTAATCAATCCATAGGAATGCCATAAGAAATGATTCCTGAAAATGTGAAAAGATTTCATTGAATGGTTTACGAAATATCTTGCAGACAAGCTAGTCGGGGGAACTGGACGCGAAGAGAAGCATGCCAAGAACAATATGTTTCCCCTCACAAGGGTAATACAGTGACATATCAGCCCTGTGATTCAAGGATACCACCCATGTCTGCCTCCTGCCATCCTCCAGAGTTGTCCTTCTTCTTTCTGGGCGGTTCTTGTTCTATGCACTGCACGGCTTCCTCGTCTGTTATACCATCTTCTAGCAGGAACTCCACCAGCGGCAAAACCTCTGCAAAACATCTCAGTATTAGAACCAGGTTTGTACAGTAATCAGCACATCCACGGCAAAACCTCTGCAAAAACATCTCAGTATTAGAACCAGGTTTGTACAGAAATCAGCACATCCACGGCAAAACCTCTGCAAAACATCTCAGTATTAGAACCAGGTTTGTACAGTAATCTACACACCTGCTTCAAAACTTGTCTTTGTGCAAAAACATCTCAGTATTAGAACCAGGTTTGTACAGTAATCTACACACCTGCTTCAAAACTTGTCTTTGTGCAAAAACATCTCAGTATTATAACCAGATATTTGTACAGTAACCAGCCTGGCTGCTTCAAAACTTGTGCAAAGACATCTCAGTATTATAACCAGAAATTTGATTTAAAGTCTATTAAATATAGTTGGTATAAGGATTTGAAGTAGCTGAGAAGCAAACTCTGGAAGGCAGAAATTTTCAAATTGCATTTTTTTTCAGAACTCCTTACTAAGGCCGTGTTGATTGTACGTACCAAATGAGACGAAGGAGTGTACGAAGGGCTGGCGGCAGTTGATGCAGTGGTTGCCGTTGTTGTTGAGGAGAGGGTTGGTCGTGGAACAGCGGTAGCACATGGGCAGCAGGTCCTGAAACATCAAACTTCACAGTCACTCTCACACAATGGAAATCAATCAACTAGCTCAGTCTTAGGTAATGGAAATCAACCAAAATCAATGTCTTACACATTGAAAATTTATCAAAATCAGTTAGTCTTATATAACGAAAAATGAACAAAATCAGTCTTAAATAATAAGATCAATTATGACAGTTGGCAGGTCAACTTGAAACTTGTACCTTAGATATTGAACATCAGATATAACATCTTGATAGGACAACAGAGAACTGTTCCAACAATGGATGTCACTATAATCTATCTACATTTTCATTACTATTTCAAACAGGATGGGATACAAAATATTTCATCCTTCTTCCATAAGGCCCATGTGGCGTGTCCCTTAGTTTGTTTAGACTCTCAGCAGATGGCGTACTTACCTCTCCGTCATGAAAGGGCTTGGAGCGTATGGTGACGCTGCCCAGGTCGATGGACTCCTGGAAGCGTGCGGGTATGCGCAGCGCCTGCAGTTTCTCGAAGGCGTGTCTGGCCAGCTTGTAGGCTCCAAGGTTCTTGCTTTGCTTGGCCAGGGCATAGAGGGCAGCACTAGACATGTGTTAAGGACAATGATTCATATTCAAAGCACCCCTGGTGGTGATATTTGGAACTTCTATTCTCAACTACAAGTTATTTTTAGTACAAAACCTTCCACTCATTTACTACACAATTGTTACAAGGAAAGTTTGTGTTTCCATCAATATGAAAGAAAAAGGTAAGTTTATTTCTTAATATCCTTTTATTTTAAGTGGCGTGTGTCAAGAATTACTAAAAAAATCAGTTATTTTCAGTGAATTCCATAAGTAGCAAATTAAAACTGCATTTCATTAACTAGGATCTAATACTCTTTTGGGAAATAAATCACATAATTACTTTCTGTACAAAGGAAATGAAGTACCTGGCTATTTTACTTGCTACTATTTATCATTTTCTCATTCCCAGATTAAAGTGAGAGAACATACCTACATGTATGGCTATCTCTAAATAAGCTAATTTCATTTGGTAGTGACTCTGCTTCAGTTTGTTCAGTATCTATCCTTTGTTATATATATGTAATTCATTGTGTCATATTTTCCTATCTGCAAGATATGGCAAATAAATGTACAATACACTACACTACTAAAGGATACACTTTTGAGACCCCAATGGGCATGTCTGAGATCATGCCGTGCAACAGGTAGCGAGACATGTTAAACAAGGCCTCCGGGAGATGAGATGTAAAGGGTTCGTCCTGCAACACAAACAAAGCAATCAGCATTGATACACTCATTTACTTACAGTATACATGGTTAGGATTTCTAGGATAAAAACTCACCACATGAATACAAATATAAAACTAAGATATAATTACAAATCATAGATACTCAAAGTAGAGGGCAATCTTGCACCCAAATGAGACGTACAGTTAATTATGGCCCAATGGGTGATTCTGATAAGAATCTTTTACTGTTAAAAGGTACATCATTTTACAGAATTACACCATTTCATCAAATCACATCAGCATTTCGGAATAACAATTGCTCAACATGCGGTTACTTGTTCGTTACTTATTAGTGGAGGAAGATTAAGTACCCAGGGAAATCCACAAACTACCCCAAAGTCACCGTAAACTTTCTCACATGACCTGAGGCATATTCCAACTGGAGCAGTCATGAAAGACAAAAAGGAGTCGGTGGCAACACCTTGGACCACTCGGCTATTAGGGCTGAACTGAAGCAGATTTATACCAAGGACCCGAAAGCATCGGTCCCTGAAAGCAAGGGTGGTGCTACTCACTGTGTATCTCTGTATGGAGTGGTATACATAATAGAGCTCAGCTTTTCTCTGATAATCGTAGAACTTCCTCAGCATCTCTTCCTCTTTTTCCTGCTTACCTACAATGAACACAGGTACTACATGTAATAATATATTCCTGCTACCAAGAACATCCTCAAGACCCTAGGAGAGGAGAGGCTTTCTCCTTTTCCTGCTTACCTACAACAAACACAGGTGCCACATGTAAAAAGAGAGCCATTAGAACAGAGGCCGTCTCTTTGTCCTGCTTATCTAAAATTAGGATATTCCTGCTACCTAAAATATCCTCAAGGCCCTATGAGAAGAGAAGAGGCTATCTCATTTGCCTTCTAACATAAAATCAGAGATATATAGGTTAGGGAGATAGGAGACAGCTAATAATAGCTCCTACACCAGTCAGACACTATTGTTATGCAAATGAGCTCTTATCTGTATCCCACTCATTCCCAGGGACTCAACCTGACTCAACTGAGCATGGGCACTGCTCTACTTATCACCACTTCCTGTGTATACCACAGGGTTATTTGACTACTTTCTCTGGTATGGGGAATGTAGAAGAGCTCTTTTAGTATATATATTCCATGGTTAAACAGGTCCATAACATCAGACAGGATGCAGTGACAAAACCTGATACTTTCCTGTCTCAACCTACTGCTGTGGATTGCCTTTACATTCAGGGCCGCACCTTTCAGGGGCTATACAGGATACACATGTCTGATTGCAATCCTATGTCTGGCTTAATTCTGATCAATAGGAACATCCCTGTCTAGAGCCTGAGGTATGAGTACAGGATATCAACCCAATAAACACATGCCACACTGCTTTTGTTTCTCATTAAATGTCTATAAAGGAAGTCGGAAGATTTAAAGGGGCTCTGAGTAGATAATAAACCTCTCATCCTCTGTCAATGTTACTCACTCAAGACTGAAAGAAATTCTCTGGCAAAAGAGGGAATATCCCTTACCAAGCGCAAGCGGTAAAAGCTGCTCACAAGTCTCTGGCAGTGACTGCTAAGCTGTTCCCAAGTTATTAGCGAAGAAAAACTTGTACAGCTTGCCACAAGCTGAGCCGCTTCCTACAAGCTGAGCCACTTGGTAGGCACTTGTCTACTGATTAGTTACAGCTTGTCTGACTTCACCTCTTTGCCGAAAGATCACTGCAGCTTAGGAAACGCTTATCAGACATAGCAATTTGATGAGACATAATCTGAACAGCTTGTAGTAAGCTTGTCTAGCTTTAACTTATCAACCATAGTTCATCAAGGCTTACTGGCTGCTTGTTAGACTTCAGTGTTCCCTCTAGCATCTGCAGCCCCTGTCCACAGAGTGTGAAGGTCACCTGACCAGAGCACATGGCACTAGTCATGTGACCTCTCTCCTGGCAGACATTTTATCTGCAGCATCTCATGGAACCTTGCTCCTCATTTGACTGGTCATTACCCCTATGTAAGTGCTTTAACTACTCCTCCTTTTTGCTGTTGCTGTTACTAAGTGCATGGACAACCCTCTGCTTTATATCATTGTATGTTTCGGCCCTTAATAAACCTATATTTTCCACTTCACTGTTTGAAAGTGGTTATTCCCCTCTCTCTGGCCACGTGTTCACCCTCTCCCTGTAGCCAGCCCTCAGATATCCCTCTTTCCCTAACTTCCGTATCAATTAAAGGCTACATTGGTCTTCAGGCAACTTGCTACAAGTTGTGGGGAAGCAGTCTGCAAGTCATCTTTGAGAGTAGCCCACAAGTCATCTGACAACTTGTAGCAAGTTGTGGGAAAGCAGTCTGCAAGTCATCTGTGAGAGCTGTCCACAAGTCATCTGATGATTTGTAGTAAGTTGTGGGAGAGTAGCTAGCAAGTCATCCGTAGGAGCTGTCAACAAGTCTTCTGATGACGTGTAGCAAGTTGTGGGAAAGTAGCCAGCAAGTCATCTGTAAGAGTAGTCCACAAGTTGTCTGGCAACTTGTAACAAGTTGTCAGAAAGTAGCTGGCAAGTACCCACAACTCATCTGGAGGCTTGCTGAGTTTTGCCTGCTACATAAGTTGCTGCTAAGTAGCAATTTGCCGCTTAAATCAGTTACCGCTTAAGTGGCTGCTAAGTAGAAGCAAGCAGCTGACAGGTTGCTCACGAGCGTCACGCTTTTGCAAAAGCGTGGCACATGAGAGCAGCTTGACAGCAACACTGAAATAAGCGGCCCATGTAAGCGGTAAAAGTTGGGCACAAGCAGTTTTGTTGGTAGTTACCAGGACTTGGAGCTGCATGATGGCTCAAGGCATGGATGGTCAGGTTGCTCAAATTGGTTGCTTGAATGCTTGACTGCAGCTTATTAAACGCTTGTAATAAGCTGAAGTAGCTGCTTATGGTTCAACTTCTAAAGAACTTGGAAAGAGCTTGTGAGGGGCTTGCGCATGGTAAGGGATACCACATGTATTGTTCAGTTTTTTAAAATGTTTCATCTCTGTTGAGTTTAATGTTTATTCAAATTATTTGAATTAAAGGGCTAGTATGCTAATTTACCTATTTCAATACAAAGATATGAATAATCCAAATACAATCATTACTAATTGTGTTTACCTTTTGAGGAGGATTATTTACCTGGGCATGTTGGTAGGAATGCAGGTGAGCACTGTTCCATGTGTTAACAGTTTAATTGATGTTAGGCTTATTGCAATAAGTCTAATCTTGGTTCAACTCAAGACTTTTGACATGTCTTCAGAATGCTAACATAGATATGTGCCATAAGTGCCATTTCAGTAAATAACCCTGTGCCTGACTGTCTTTTACTGTTAGTTTATCAGCATAGCTCATAACAATGATACAAGGAAATATTTATCTATTATTATTTCTACATTTTTACATGATGTGAAATTGAAATATATAAAAAAGTAACCTTTCATTTACTATTCAGCATACAAAATGGGAGAAAATATAGTTCTATTGTTACCTTAGAACAGGTCCAGACAATGTGACAAATTTACAATTTCAAGTATACATATTCTCTTTGAAAATAGAACAGCGATAAAGATTAACTTCTTTATTTATCTATTTAACCTCATATACCAACTTAAAATTGTTGGTTTCTCAATAAATTAAACCAGCACAGAAGGGGAAATTTACTGAGATGACTGATGTTTAGTCATATCACAAGTTAATTGGAGTACCCAATTAAACCTCCCAGATACATGTATTGCAATTGCGCTAACATCAATTAAGCAAAGTTAGCACAAGTTCTTACCTACATCTCTAGCATGTCCTTATAGTTGAGCCTCTCCAAAAGGTAAAATCCATTTTTCACATGTTTAAAAGCACAAGTAGTCCATTTAACATTATGACCAACATAATAGGCCTAAGATGGCCACCCCAAATCTCACGAAATCTCACCCAAGTCTCTAGCCCTTTCAAGCCTCTGGACGAGATTAGCCTTCACAGTGGGAGTGAATGGACTGCTGGCTAGGAGTTTCCTGTCACTGTATTCCTAGTCACTGATAAAATGAACACAGGAACACCATGTAGTAATTATTCCTGCTACCAACAATATCTCCAAGGCCCCATTAGAAAAGAGAATATATCTTTTTTCTGTTTTCATACCTACAATAAACACAGGAACTACACATAGTAAGATAGTCCTGCTATGAACAATATCCTCAAGGCCAAATGAGAAAAGAGGATATCTCATTTTCCTGCTTACCTACAATGAACACAGATACCGGTACTTCATGTTCAAAAAGATCCCACTACCAACAACATCCTCAAATCCCCATTAGAACAGAGGATATTAACAAGATAGTTTTCTCTTGATTACCTAAAACAAACATAGTACCACAGGAAAGAAAATGAACCTAAGAGAACAAAGGTAAGGTAAGCAGGAAAAAGAGATAGCCTCTGTCCAAACAGGTCTTTTATTACATGTTGTACCTGCCTCTCTTATGGCTGAATAATAAAATTCATCAAAATTATTATGGTGGTACTATAGTTGAATCACAACTACACAGGAGAGGTAGTATAGCAGAAGTGGGCCTATCGGGCTCTAGAAAGAGTGCATTTGTTGATGGAATCATGATTTACATTCAAAGGATAGATACTTCATGTCTACTTTGGCTGGCACGAGCTTCAAGCATTCACAGAGGTATACTCAGTCAACCAGCACACCTTTTACTTTTCCCTAAAGCATCTTGTGTGACATATACCATACAATAACAAAGGTACTGGGATATAAGCTACAGAGATAGTAAAAGAGGAGTAAGTGGTGTTCAGTGAAAACTACAAGTGGTGCACAACCCCAAGGTCCACCACTGACCAGTGGTCAATATATACAGATTGAAACATCAACCCTTATCTGGCAGGGGTCTAGTGGTTAAAACATGGCCAACCTGAGGTTGAAAGAGGTGTTTACATAAGGGCCAGAGCTTATACTCCTACAGGACTTTCTGGTAACCAGTATCAAAATCTAATGTTACTCAAATCACAAAAACACATTAAAATCCACAGCACTACTAGAAAATTCTACAACTACCGAAGTAAATGAAGAAAAGAAAATGAAGTAGTGAATTAGGAATTGTGAGTAGTGTCAAAACCACAGTGAGAGCTTTTCCTTTTTGCCGGATGGGGAAGAGTACAAGAGAATTTTTTGGGATTGGTACCAGCACTTAATATTTTACCAAACATCGATATCGAATGGGGAAAAGTATCATGCCAAAAAAGTTAAGTACTGTATCGTATAATATCATTTAAGATTTTAAATAAATATAAAATTGACATAACTGTTACCTATATGCCTCTACATAAAGGTGCGTTGCTATTTATTTGTGAAATTTCAAAAGTCAACAGTTCTAAATTTTACAAAATTAGGTCCCTGGAAGGCAGGCATTGTTTTAAAAAATATTGTGAAGATATCGAATTGCTAAGGAAATATCCGTATTGTACCATAAAAAACTTTTTAGTTGCAAATCGCTACTTATTTTCATAAGTATCATAATGTGCAAGCTATTCCAGATTGGAATGGGTTGACGAATGGGTGCCATAAGCGATGAAACCCACATAACATCTAGTTACGAGAAGAAAAAAGATACAGAACTATGTTTATATGTTGAAATCACTCACCTGCATCTGTTTAAATCAAGTAAATTACCAAAGAGTTATTTTGAAAGTTTGAATTGAATATCATGTCATGAAATATGATATATGTCTATGAAAATAGTATGTGTCGCAAAGTTTTTAAGTGAATTATGGAAAAGCCCTGAAAAGAAGCTTTCTCATGCATGCACTCCAAAACAATCAGTGCTTCTCTTACTCAAATCATGAACTAGGATACCATCCCAATCATCTACAAGAGTAGACAAAACCTCAATCATAGGAACATGGCCCACATACAGTTTATAAGATTTTCTTCAAAGATGCTCTCATATATATATATATATATATATATATATATATATATATATATATATATATATATATATATATATATATATATATATATATATATATATATATATATATATATATATACATATATATATATATATATATATATATATATATATATATATATATATATATATATATATATATATATATATATGTATATGTATATATATATATAAACATGGTGTGTAGAGCCAATAATGAATGTCGGTATGTCACATTTCATTGAATGAAAATACCCGGTTGTGGTTGCAATCTTAGTGGTAAGTTGGATATCATGGAGTTGTTAAATATGATAAAACCGAAGTATTCATTATCAAATCTTCCAAATTCTTAATAAATCTCTAGGTATACATGTATCTCCAAACTGAAAAGGCATTTTCCAGAAACTGAAATTCATGTGCAATTATTTCCTACGTGTCTACATCTAGAAACTAAAATGACTTTTCAGAAATGGATATTCAGTTTCTTAGTTACCTCTGGCTATATCTAGACACTGCATTGACATTTTCCGGAAATAGATATTCATGTTTATGTGTCTTACCTCTGGCTATATCTAGACACTGCATTGACATTTTCCAGAAATAGATATTCATGTTTATGTTTCGTACCTCTGGCTATATCTAGACACTGCATTGACAGTTTCTAGAAATAGATATTCTGTTTATATTTCTTACCTCTGGCTATATCTAGACACTGCATTGACAGTTTCCAGAAATAGTAGCCTGCATCGTTGAACCTGTTTTCACACACTGCATTGTGGGTAAGTTGCTCCAAGACTTTCACTGCTTCATCCTCTAACCCAGCCTTGTGGAATGCTGAAACGGTACAGGGAGGAATTTTAAAAATCAAAAAAAAAAATAAAAAAAAGAAGACAAATCAACAAATTATGTCCAATGCCTATATGCCCAAAGGATGCCTATCCCATCCCCCATTTCCTCCTGAAGATCTCCTCGTCAAGTAATGCCTGAACATATGATATTTTGGAAATTTCATCAGAACTAACTACAAATTCACAAAACAAGGGGAGCTGTGGGTAAGTTTCTGATTAACATCTCTTTTACAAATATTATATATATATATATATATTTATATATTTATATATATATATATATATATATATATATATATATATATATATATATATAAATATATACTACACCACTAGTTCACCAAGAGAGGCAACATCACATACCTCTCGCAGCACCTTAACAACTAATCCGCATATCCAGCGGGCAGTAGCCCGTTATCCCAACGGACATCTACATCGATTACATCAACATAAGGATAATCTACTGTTAATAATAGGGAGGCATTCCACCATCCCGACCGCATAATAGGACAAAAATCCTCTGACGAGACCCCTCGTGGGTCGAAACCGCTTATCATGTAGGCTACAACTAAACCCTACATGCATATTTCGGGGAACACATCTGATTGTACCCCTATGACGTCATCAGTGTCCCCCCCTGTTGACCTAGACGACCGCAAAACAATATCACGTGGTCTATTCTTGGTGCAAACACAACGCTGGAGTAACGGTGCGCCATTCCCATCACTGGAAGGCAAGCGGTAAGGTACAACCTATTCGCCTCCGAAAATATCCACCCAGAGCCATCTTACCCCGTTCTAACTATATCATACAACCATGGCTACGGGCGGAGGGCCCCCGAATGACGGAGACTTTGCAAATAAGTGGAAACATGCCTCAGCTTTCATGGATCGCAGAGAGCAGACGAACCCGGCATCTCAGGAGAGTGCTGGTTCAGCCATGGACCAAGACAAGTTCGATCCTGGCGACCTCCACAAGGACTTGCAAGACATGTCCATCCAACGGGACATAGTCCCACAAGACATTATCGACCAGGAGGATGAGGTAAGCGACCCACCTTCTATCGTCAGCAGTGTAGAATCATTACCGTCTGATAGCGATAGTGATGTTAACAAGACGACCATTTTTGTCAAAGGCCCCTCGAAGGGCCCACCTCAAACGTCTACACCTAAGGGCAACAAAAAGCCCCCCAAACCGAAGGTTACGAAACCGAAATCGGCAACCTCGGCACTAGGGAAGAAACCCGAGAAACATTCCAATTCTCCTAGTATTCAAACATATTTGGTCAACAATAACCAACCCAAGAAGTCATCAGGTACTCCTCGCCCTGTGACTCCAAATATTCTCGATTGGTTCGACGCAGTCGACCTCCCGAACAGTAAGAATAAGAACCCAACCTCGAGTAAAGACACCGAGAAATTGCCTAAGACAGCCGTGGACATTGGTGACAACTTATCACCATTGCCACAGCGTGAGAAGAATAAGTCCACTAAACGCAAACGCGTTGGTAAGGACGGCAAATGTCTCGTGACAGCCACGAGCAGCGGGACACTGTCAAGCAGCCATGACGATGACGTCATGGATGTAAACAAACCCTCCCCCATGTCCGGGGAGGAAGGATCGTCAGGTGATGACTTTGCCACTCCAGCTAGTGTCCCTTGGTTACTGGGCAATTACGCCGTAAACGAACCACTACCGGAATCCCTGATAGGAAAGAAAGTCAGGTTTCAACCTGAACCAACTAAGGTTAATACTGGCTATGCCGCATCAACCGATAACAACATTACTCAACCTGTTGCTAATCACGCTTCTGATTCGTTTCAGGATGGTCCAGGGACGTTCCTCAACATCCCAGAGGAGGCACTCTCCTTCTTCAAGAGAGCCAGAGGCTGTCTCAGCGCAGCAGCCCGAGCCGATGCCAGAGCCACCCGCATAGATGAGCTCATCAACAGAGAAATGCCGGCTCCATGGGCACTTAGACTGGAGCCCATCCCGGCATATCTACGGTCCGTCGCCCATGAACTGACCGAGAGACAACGATCCAATGCCTTGCAACTGATGCAAGAGGCAACACACAGCCTCCGACGCCAGGTATCCAAGATGGTGACACAGGGCAACGAGAACTGGAATATCGTCAACAAGTATCTCGCTGATGATGACGACGAACTTAACAAGGTCCGCGTCAAGATGGACGGCCTAGTCGCCCGCGACTTTGACCGTGAGAAGATCAGACTGGACGCCCACAATGCAGTCCTGATCGCCGACCCAGTCACCGATGCGGCGATTGTTGAGAACCTGAGGGTCAGAGGATACAACAATCCCAACAAACGTCAGCGCCCACCCTCTCCACCAAGGAGAGACAATAACATTCCCCCGAATCGGGCATATGACAACCCGCAACCGGGGAGCAGCAATATGGGAGCTCGCCCCATGGACCCCAACCCGAACTACAACACCGGGAGGGGTAGGGGTAAGAGGAGAAGATCCCGATCCAGATCGAGATCACGATCCCCCAACAGTGGTCGTGGAAGATTCAACTCAAGATCCGGTCCCCCCAACCGAGGGAGGGGTAGAGGTGGTGCACCGAGATTCAACCAACGGCAACCATCCAACAACCGGAACAACATGGACCCCCAAGCGATGGCGGCCATAGTTCGACAAGTTGTTCAAGAAATGAACCAACCCACAAACCAGAACCAACGTGGTTCTCGTGACTATAGGTACTGATATACCTAGTGTGATAACACACACAGGATCGCGATAATCCTGTTACAACAGGGATTCTAACCCAGATCCCCAATGACACCTGTTAATGTTACTACCTAGTTAAGGTCTTATTAGAATTAACGGTTCATATGTTTATTAGCTCTATGAGCACCAATCACAAACTTATTGATCAAGAACTCTATGATTGTAGCCATCAACAAGCTACTTCATTCTACCTCAAGGGACCTTTTATTAAAGTCCTATCTCAGGACCGGATAATTCGCCATATGATTATCTGTGATTTTATTAGGATAGATGATGTTATACCATTGTACAATCAATGTCTCATTCCAACCTATTGTCTAGCATTCATACATGCCAATAACGCCTCGACATCAACCACAAATGTCGACCATAGTCCTCTAGATATTTATACATATTCTTCCAGTGATAATACTACTCAGCCTCACCAGGTGC
Source organism: Maea johnstoni (assembly GCA_963942565.1). NCBI lineage: Eukaryota > Metazoa > Annelida > Polychaeta > Spionida > Magelonidae > Maea > Maea johnstoni. Next base: position 4,749,467 of record OZ012687.1, on the reverse strand, counting down.
CGGACACCTCGGGGGCATCATTACATACTCATTACCAAGATTCATCTGAACTTCCTAAAGAGTATAATTATTTATATCATAATTCATATATTAATTCTCTAGATTCACTAACTGAGAATTCAGCTACCTCATACCTGACGAGTGCCAATACTTCGATAAATGTATCACATTCCAATGAACATATTTATACTAATAAAAATAACTCATCTGAAGTTACTACTCATGCGTCAGTTGTTAACCTATCAGACAGACAACTATCCGAATCTGAAATTCAAATATTAGAACGCGGAATGAAATTCTGCCCAACCCCGGGTGAGCCTGATATGGGTGAACTCCATGAAGATTTAGACAAACTTCACCTCAGACTTAAAAGGTATTTACATTTCTATAAATTACCTAACCCAAATAACGACACCTCACTACGAGATATTACCATTGTACCTACACCTGAATTGCACCAACCATTTAAACATCCTTTATTTAAATTACCATCGGCATGGATACCTCCTCCTGTCATTAATTTGGAAAACTTTATCTTCAAGAACCATAGGGATTTATCTGATTCTAATATACCTAAGATCAGGAATCACAATATAACTGTTGAGGAGCGACACGCCCTCCAGTCACTGTCAAAAGATACCAACATAGTAATCAAACCTGCAGACAAGGGAGGTGCAGTAGTCGTTTGGGATAGACAGAAATACATAAAAGAAGGTGTCAGACAACTATCTGACCCAAAATTCTATATCGAAACTGAAACAGACTTAACCTCTACTCATTACAAAGAAGTGGTAACAGTTTTAGATGATATGCGCTCACACAAAGAAATAGATGATAAATGCTACGATTATCTCACACACACCCCTATACGCACAGCACAGTTCTATATGCTGCCAAAAATACACAAAGATCTATCCAATCCTCCGGGCAGGCCTATTGTTTCTGGCAACGGATGCCCCACCGAAAGAATATCACAATTTGTCGATTTTTTCCTACAACCAGGGGTAAAAAACATCAGGTCCTACATCAAAGACACCACTCATTTTTTAAGTGTCCTAAATCCTATTCATAATCTACCAGAAGGAGCTATTCTAGCTACCCTAGACGTATCCAGCCTCTACACCAATATACCTAATACTGAAGGTATAGAGGCTTGTAGAATCATGCTGCAAAATGAGAGACCACTCGCACGTACTCCATTCAACGACAGCCTTATCAAACTCCTCAAACTTGTCCTGAGCAAGAATAACTTCGACTTCAATGAGAAGCACTACCTACAGACAGGTGGAACAGCAATGGGCACCCGAGTAGCCCCCTCGTATGCCAACACCTTCATGGGTTGGTTCGAGGACACCTTTGTGTACCCTCACAATCCATCACCAATAGTATGGAAGAGATTCATAGATGATATCTTCATCATCTGGACACACGGACGAGATAGTCTTAATGACTTCGTCTCCTACCTTAATGGATGCCTTCCAAGCATCAAATTCGAAGCAGAATCATCAACTGCTGAAGTTCATTTCTTGGATGTGACCGTATCAATAGATGCGGACCACAATCTACAAACTGATCTGTACACTAAACCTACAGACAGTCACAATTACCTCAACTACAGGAGCGCCCACCCTCGCCATTGCAGGGACGGCATCCCATACAGTCAGTTTCTACGTTTGAAACGAATCTGCAGCACCGAAGACGCATTCCTGCACCAGTGCAGAGAAATGTCTAAAAATTTCATCAAGGCAGAATACCCGGCCAATGTCATCAGAAAAGCATTCTCAAGGGTATTCCATACTGATAGGACAACCCTCCTCAATCCATCAGTGAAAGAGGAGGATGACCTTAATGAGGGAGAAGAACGTACTTTTCTCATCACTACTTTCCACCCCAATTTCAGGGAGTGCGATAAAGTAGTACAACAGAACTGGGACATTCTAGAGAAATCCAGTTCAACCAGACCCCTACTCAACCTCAAATTGATTAAGGGGAATAGAAGGGCCAAGAATCTCCGTGATATTCTGGTCAGAGCAAGACTGCCCCGTCAGATTTCCGACACCGCAAAGTCAGCGGTTAGAAACACCAACACACCACTCAACGTGTGTCAAAAACAACATTGTCAATATTGCACAATGCTTGACAAAACCGGTAGAATCACAAGTATTGTCACCAATAAAGAGTACAATACTAGGTCACAAATCTCATGTCGATCGAACAATATAGTATACTGCCTCTGCTGCCAAGCATGTGGCAAACACTATGTAGGCCAGACCAAAAGACCACTGGTTGAAAGACTTCGAGAACATGTCAGGAACATTAACCAAAACACTGACATACACATCGTTGGCAGGCACTTCAATGAACCTGGCCATAATGGCATTAGGTCCCTTTCCGTGAAGGTATTGAACTTCGCGAAAGGACACCCTGACTCCAAAACCAGCCTTACCATGCGACTGGAATTGGAATCAAAATGGATAAAAAGACTCAGGTGCTTCGTACCCCGAGGACTTAACCTCATGAAATACACTGAACGCAAATAATTTAAGGACAACTCTTTGCCCTATATGCCCTAACCTGGTCATCCTAACCACTTAGGCATAAAAGATTATACCGTGATTAAACTATCACGCGCATAAGGTCACTCACATCTTAATCTGAGACCTCGATACACCTGTTAAGGTACCCAATACATCAGCAATATGTATATCCAGAGCAATGTCAATCCTACCAGAGTATCTTCCCCAGATGATCATCCGAGGTGTAGACATACCCCGTTCTAACTATATTATTAACTTTCCACACCGAGGTGATCACGCTCTACACATACAAGACCCCTATGTATGACTCCCCAACATCATAGCATTTTCACCAACATGACAAATTTTGGTATTATATACACACCACTCCAGCACCCTGCCACCGATAGGTAACAGGACATACTTTTATACTACACCACTAGTTCACCAAGAGAGGCAACATCACATACCTCTCGCAGCACCTTAACAACTAATCCGCATATCCAGCGGGCAGTAGCCCGTTATCCCAACGGACATCTACATCGATTACATCAACATAAGGATAATCTACTGTTAATAATAGGGAGGCATTCCACCATCCCGACCGCATAATAGGACAAAAATCCTCTGACGAGACCCCTCGTGGGTCGAAACCGCTTATCATGTAGGCTACAACTAAACCCTACATGCATATTTCGGGGAACACATCTGATTGTACCCCTATGACGTCATCAGTGTCCCCCCCTGTTGACCTAGACGACCGCAAAACAATATCACGTGGTCTATTCTTGGTGCAAACACAACGCTGGAGTAACGGTGCGCCATTCCCATCACTGGAAGGCAAGCGGTAAGGTACAACCTATTCGCCTCCGAAAATATCCACCCAGAGCCATCTTACCCCGTTCTAACTATATATAAATATATAAATATATATATATATATATATATATATATATATATATATATATATATATATATATATATATATATATATATATATATATATATATACACATATATACATATTGCTTCTAGGATTTACTGGGCATCTTACCTTGCTGGGCGTCTTCAAATCTGTCGTTCTCGGCCAGCCACTCGGCGTAGGGAATGTACACGTCGTTCTTGAACTCTGGGTGCTGCTCCGCCAACGCGAACGCCTGTCAATCAAGGACAACATCAACTCACTACATCACTCACAAGCCGTATAATAATAACCATTAGATTTTACATGTATTGAAGTTATCAGTTAAATTCAATTCAAAAATCTTAAATTATCTTCTACAGAAAAAACATGCAACTATGCTTATCTCAAATAGTATATATCACAGCTTAATTGTGAAATTGAAAATCATCATATTTGTCAGTGATTTCTATGTAGTGTAGGATATCTGTACACAATTTCATCACTCCATATGAACAGGTGAAAGTTTTAGGGCAGAACCCATACCCCCAAACAAAATGCTAATTTCTGATGTTTTTACAGCAAAATTGCACAAAAATATGCATCAGCTACTATTGTTGCAATGCTATCACACATATCCTGGTCCAGAAGGAAATTCTCCACCTTAAAAATACATATAAGCCTCATTCACCAAATTCTGACTCCAAAGTCCCTTGAGTGAGTGCCTTACTGGAATATTGAACTTTTTTATCCTTACTTTTCTGCCAAGTTCTGGCTGATTAGTGGCTCGCAATGTGTTAGAAAAACACAGAGTATCCTGTGAAAACCAGTGCCTAAGCCAAAGTAATTAGCATGCTTCACACTATCTCTACCTTCCTTCAAGTCTCGATACCTAAAAGCAATGTACTGTACTACTTTGTAACCCTTGGGCCCTCGGGCTACTTGTAAACATGCCAGAGGGCCTCAGGGAAGATCCATACCATTGGACTGAGTTACCCTCTTTAAATAAAGATTATTATTATTATCATTATGAGGAGAGCAAGAAGAGCTGGCTGGGTCTTACCTCGTCCCAGTGGCGAGACTCGACGTGTAGCTCGACCAGTGACTTGGTGTCGCCCATCTTGGTGTAGGTCTCGGCGGCGTAGACATACTGCTCCAGCTTCTTCAGAAAATACGCGCACCTGCTCAGCGCCTCACGGTCAGCCTTGTCCAGCTTACGCGCCACGTTGATCAACCTAATAATAATAATAATGATAATAATAATAATAATGATAACAATAATAATAATGATTATGATAATAATAATGATAATAATAATAATAATAATAATAATAATAATAATAATAATAATAATAATAATAATAATAATAACAATTATAATAGTAATCAACGTTGATCAATCTACAGCCGGCGGTGAGGAAAAGCAAATGGTCAAACTCAATTCAATAGCCACATACATCATCTAAGAATTCAGGAAGCATTTCCCTGCTCTTCACAACACCTTAGACAGCTCTTCGCACAATAATTAGAATCTTTGAATTCTATGGCCTTCCCATATTCTCTAGTAATAAAGTATAACATCTAAGCTTTTTACTTAGAACTCTGACCATGCATGATGCCCTATGATTTCTATAGCCTTCAGATATTTACAAACCTTATTGTATCCCCTTTCTATGAGTTACTTTCATAACTGACCGTACATGATCCCCTATGATTCTATAGTCTTAACATATTTATAAACGATATAGCACAGCATCTAAGATAGTCACTTACATAACTGATCATCCATGGTCCCCTATATAATTTCTATAGACTTCACATATTCACAAGCCATACGTTTATAACATCTATGATGTTACTAACAGTTTTGACCATTCATAATCTCCTACGATTTCTACAGACTTCGCATATTTATAAGTATAAAATATATGATAGTTATTTGCATATCTGACCATGCGTGACCTCCCATGATTTCTATGGCCTTAACATATTTACAAGTCATATCGTATAGCATCTATAATGGTAACTAACAGTTCTGATCATGTGGGATTTTCTATGATTTATATAGACTTCACATATTTATAAGCCATAGAGTATAACATCTTTGATAGTTACTTACATATCTGACCATCCGTGATCTCCTATGATTTCTATGGCCTAACATATTCATAATTAAAATAGTATAACATATATGATATTTACTTACAAATTTGACCATCCGTGATCTCCTATGATTTCTATGGCCTAACATATTCATAATTAATATAGTATAACATATATGATATTTACTTACAAATCTGACCATCCGTGATCTCCTATGATTTCTATGGCCTAACATATTCATAATTGATATAGAATAACATATATGATATTTACTTACATATCTGACCAACCGTGATCTCCTATGATTTCTATGGCCTAACATATTCATAATTAATATAGTATAACATATATGATATTTACTTACATATCTGACCAACCGTGATCTCCTATGATTTCTATGGCCTAATGTATTCATAATTGATATAGTACAACATATATGATATTTACTTACAAATCTGACCATCCGTGATCTCCTATGATTTCTATGGCCTAACATATTCATAATTAAAATAGTATAACATATATGATATATACTTACATATCTGACCAACCGTGATCTCCTATGATTTCTATGGCCTAACATATTCATAATTAATATAGTACAACATATATGATATTTATTTACAAATCTGACCATCCGTGATCTCCTATGATTTCTATGGCCTAATGTATTCATAATTGATATAGAATAACATATATGATATTTACTTACATATCTGACCAACCGTGATCTCCTATGATTTCTATGGCCTAACATATTCATAATTAATATAGTATAACATATATGATATTTACTTACATATCTGACCAACCGTGATCTCCTATGATTTCTATGGCCTTGACATATTCGCCGGCTGATATGTACATCTCGGCCGCGGCTTTTGGCTCGTTGATATTTCTGGCCCAGTCAGCCTGCTTGGTGATCAGCATCTTCTTATCATTAGGATCAGCACTTCCAATATAATCCTGAAGAATAATCAAAAATATCTACATATGAAAAAGATACTATAAATTAATAGTAATCTATGAATGCAATATTATGAAATGACTGTAGTGATTTTCCATTGTTTAAAACATGCTGGGTTAGCATCAAAAACATGAATGTGACCAGCCGATCAGAAGCCAGCTTACCAACCAACCATACAGATGAATAGCTAATCAGGGTTGCCTGCCTAACTATATATTCTATGCAAAAAGTCTGAAATACGAACCACAAGACTATTAAAGCATGTGGGATGCAATCTTTTCTGCATATACCCAGGATGGGTTATGTGACTAAACATTGATAATGCAGTTTATCATCAAACTAATGATCATAATATTAGTACTGGTATTGTTCATTCTTCCCTTGGAGGGAGGGGGGGGGGGAGGGCATTAGTTTTTTTATGTCGCTTTCAACAGCTTAGGTCATATTGCAACAATATAGAAACATAGAACTTCAATGAAATTCCCTACTGTTTTCGAATAGTTCCAAGGGTTTTTTCAGTTGCAGAAGAGCCATAGACAGCCCTTCAAAACGCCGCACATTCATGTGGTGACCAGGCCAACCCACCTATCAGAAACAACAGAGACCCAGACTCTTAAGACTCTGACCCAGGGTTTAAGCTAGGATTTAGAAACTGGGTGTCCAAAATGGGCAATTGCAAAAGTTTGAGGCATCAAAACTTTCAGGGGAGGCAACAAAATACTAATATTACAGCCATAACATGTATTCACTTATTGAAATAAAGCATGATATCCTCATAAGTCATGAACATTGTATCGAGGTGGAAATAATTAGATTATTTGCCTGAAAGAGACATTTTAAGAAATTCCTTATAAAATTAGACCAAATGACACAAAGATGCCCTGCTGCCTAAAACTCTAAGACTCTGAGCTGTGCTTGGGAGCCTGGCATCATAACCCTTAGGCTAAGTCAGATACCAGTCTTACCTTGGCGTAGTCAAACATCCTGAGGTCTGTGTACATGTTCATTGCCCGCTGGTCCTGCCCCGTCTTCTTGTACAGCTTGGCGGCCTCGTGGAACTTGCCCTGGTAGGCGAACACATCCGCCAGGAACACCTGGGTATCGGTCTCTCCTCTCTTGCGGCGCTCCTATGACAAAAACACACACAAACACAATTGTTAAGCCATTCATGATTGTAGTTGACATCAAAAACCCTGATCATCAGGGTAATATTCCTTGGAAAAGAGGCTGTTTTGGGAAGTTATATGATGACATATTGAGCAAATAGGTCAAGTTCACCAATAAAATGCCAAATTATACAACAGCCTACTCTCCCATATTTACCAAGGGTTAAATATGGTTTTGCTTTTAATTAATGTGTATATTACTTGAACTCTAATGAAGTCTCTTTTAAAGTGAACATAGAAATACCCAGAAAGATTGCAAAATTCTCACTGCTATTGTGTGTTGTTAGCTGGGTATTCTGATTGGTGGAAGTTTGTTTCACCTCTATATTGTGAATGAGTTCCAGGTATCGCAGTTCTCTGATGCGGATGAAGGCTTTCTTAGCTGTATCAAAGTCTAGACCTTCTAGGGCCTCGTGAGCCAGAGCCTCCCAGTCTCCATCTGTCACACCCATACACGCCACCTTGTACGCATCCCTAGATGGAAATAAATATGTATATTATTATTATCATTATTACAATTATCATTATCATAATCATTATTATAATCATCATTATTATTATTATTATTATTATTGTTACTACCATTATCATTATCATTGTTATTGTTATCATTATTATTTATTTATTATAATTATTATTTTTATTATCATTATTATTATGATTACTGTTATTATTATTATTATTACTATTATAATTATTATTATCATTATTGTTATTATTATTATTATCATTATAACTACGAAAAAAATAAAGGATGTCACAGTCTAATGGGCATGTGTCTACTTCAAAAGGTGGAATGTAGCATCAAAAACTGTCCTTTAAGATGTGAAGTGAATCGTAACACATTATGCAACTTAAAGAACACCCAATGCATTCAATCTAATACAGCCTATCAAATCAACTGAGAGATATCATGAACAAAAAGTGGCATGATTGTTAAAAGGTTGACAGTATTATCAATGGGACTGGCCATTGAAATAAACAGCAATACTTTAACTTTAGAGAAATCCAGATCCAAAGTCTCAAAGTCTTACTCACTTGAACATTTTCTTCTCCAGATACTGATACATAGGGGCAGACTGCGGCACTTCTACTGATGACATGGCGTAAACGTGGAGACAGAAGATCTTAGAACCACTGAAACCCACCACAAAGCCCTGAAACAAAGCAGAAATAAAGCCTTTAATCATGTGTATTATCAGGGGCTAATATGTTTTGTGTTTGACTTGCCATGTTGGAAAGGTTTCTACTTAAACTTTCCAATGCTTAGGCTACTTTGGTCCAAAGCACCTGTTGGTATTCATTGGATAGCTCTCGCTGAGCACTCTCACATGCATGCCCATGTGCCAGGGTTTCAGCCATCTGTTAAAGGTGTTTGCATTAATTTGTATTGGCCAAATTAGCCGCCAACAGCATAAGGGTTAAGTGAAGAGTGTATAGCCCTGAAGTATGTAAAACAAATGCTCAGCTTATTTGAACTTTGATTGGTCAATTCCAAACCTCTAGTTCCATGCCAAGCACAAAATGCTGAAAAGAAACTTAGTTGAGAACGCCAGAAGAAAAAGACAAGGCAAGTGAAAATAAAAATGAGTGAAGAAGGCTAAATGAACACAATGGAAATGTCATCGAACTTTCTTTAAAATCAGCTGGAGTGAGCATCTGTGCTGATTTTATGGATTGATGGAATCAATCACCACCAATCTTGTGAAGAAAAAAAGTTGAGAAAGAGAAGTTCAAATCATAGTTCAACAAACTCCTCCCCTTCAAATATTCTGTGATTAATTCTTGCTTTATTCATGGGATATATTTTTGATGATTATCCTAGATGCCTTACCTGTAGTTTTTGCTGGTGCAATGGGAAGTTGCTGGCCTTGATGTTGAGGAGCAATATTGACATGGTATACAGTATCCTAGATGCCTTACCTGTAGTTTCTGCTGGTGCAATGGGAAGTTGCTGGCCTTGATGTTGAGGAGCAATATTGACATGGTATACAGTATCCTAGATGCCTTACCTGTAGTTTTTGCTGATGCAATGGGAAGTTGCTGGCCTTGATGTTGAGGAGTCCCCCTCCACTGAAGCACAGCATGTCCTCATTCTGTGTGTTCCAGGCCACACTGTTGGCATTCGGCTCCTACAAGACACAATGGAATAACCAATTATACATATGGAATTGTAAAAGGTATCATAGTGTTAAGGTCTGTTATACCGATATTACTTAATGGTTTAAAATTGAGATTTAACTGCTACCAGGAAATCTCTGCAGTACCTTATTTAAGACAGACGTGAGGGTTAGCACAATTACTCCATAGCCAAATATCCATATGGAATGGGAAAAGGTATCATTATGCTTAAGGTCTGTTATATTGCTACTACTTAATGGTTTAAAATTGACATAACTGCTACCTGAACATCTCCGCAGTACATTATTTATAAGCAAAATTTCTGAAGTTGACAGTTCTTAATCTTATAACATTAGATCCCTTGGATTGTTAAAAATACCACTTAAGATATATTGTGCAGATAAAAAAACACTGATATTGTATTGTAACACGAAAATGTGCAAATCCCAAAACACATATATGTAGCAACAATCAGGGTCTGACAATACCCAAATACTTCCACTGGCCTGCTGCGGTAAGTGGCATGCATAAGTGTATGCATACATGTGTGAGGTGAGATTACCTGGAACAGTAGCTCCTTAGTGTTGGTGTCATAGACAAGGCAGGTGTTGTGCTCATCCACCACAGCCAGCTTCTGGCGACACGAGCTCATGTCCAGGCAGCGCACAGAGGTATTCTGCTTCAGCAAACTGATAGGGAACGGGTTGTCCACAAAGATCTTCAGAATCTGGTTTAGAAAACATATTAATGTCATAATCTGTCAGTTATTAATCACAACAGCTTTGAAAGATTGCTGAAAGATGAATGAATACTACTACTGCTGCTACTACCACTATGACTGCTATAGCAACTACTACCACCACTACCACTACTACTACTACTATTACGACTACGACTACTACTACAGCTGCTCCTAATGATAATAAAAATAGAAATACTAATGAGAATATCTAGAATGAAAAAAGAATACAATAATAATTGGTATGTTGGTGAAGATTATGTTGATGATAATAGTTAATTGTAATTGTAATAATATATGAAGGAGAAGAATAAGAAGATGTGTTCAAGGGTGCACACCAATTTACTCGCAGAACTTCTAGCCTAAGAAAACCCATCAAGTAGCCAAGATGGCGTCCCTACCTGTCCGTTCTTAATACAGTATTTCTAGCCTAAAAAAAGCCATCAAGTAGCCAAGATAGCATCCCTACCTGTCCGTTCTTGAGTCCGACGAGGAGGCCCTCCCTGCCGGGCGGCCCGCCGATGACCTTGATGTATCGTATGAGTGACTCCATGACCCACTCGCGCTCGGTGACGCCCTGGAAGGAGAGGCACTGCAGGCGCTTCTCCTGGCACAGGATGATGTGCTGCGAGCACACCACCAGCAGGTTACAGTCAAACTTCTTGTTGATCTTCTCCTTGACGCGGTAATGCATGTCGGCCGCGTCGTCCGAGTACAGCTCGTACACCACAATCTTGTCCGGCAGCTGCACCTGTACACACACAACAACACAGACATGATCAGCATAAAGTTTTTCCAAAATGTGGTCCTTTGTCACTGTTTAGGAAAAGAGGAAGAGAAAGAACAGAGCCTTCAAATCCAAAGAGGAGCAAGGGATCTTTAAATGCATGGTATCCACAGACTGATCCACACATCCCCCTTCTTTTATAAGGCAAGCCGGGTGCCACACCCGCTTAGGGTTCCCCAGGAGGTGCCAACTCCTATTGCACACCACTGCGCAAGCCAAGAGGGTGTGCCCCTTGCGAGGTGACATGATCAGTGGTCTACCTTAAGTCCTTAACCCTTCCAATGCTGAGGCCACTTTTGTCCAAGGCACAAGGTTGCAAAGATTTTTGGAGTACATCTTATCCCTGTCATGTTGGTATTCATTGAACACCTTCACTGAGCACTCTCAGATGAGTACCCATATGCCAGGGTTTCTGTCATTTTTTAGGTTTTTGCATCATTTTGTATTGGCCAAATTAGCCACCAGCAGCATCTTTGAAGAGTGGCCTATTTTGATTCCCTCATATTTCTAAGAAGTTTTTTGTTGTTTTCTTGCTTGGCAAGCATTTTTGTTTTTGGTTCATTTCGAAATTTCTTCTTGATTAAAAGATTATATTTCAAATTTCAAGAATTTTTGTTTTAATCTGATTAGGAAAACATGTGGGTGGGAATGGATAATACATGTGTCTGTCATACCAGGGATATGTCTCCAGATCTCTAGTCACACTTTCCTTTTCACCAGCCATGCAAAAGCACAAAAGAAAATATTGGTGCCAATGTCAAATTGAGTCTCGAGTTTTGGGATTCAAGACACAGACTTTTTCATCTTATCAAGAAAAGCAAATAATGTAAAAGGATAATGTAAAATAGGGCAGAAATCACTTAACCACACAATCATATCACTTAAAAGATGAAAGGTTCAATACCACTTATTGTTAAAACAATGGTTGTTTTCTTTGATTTCTCTTATTTTATCTCCATCCCTAATAATTACCATTCAGTTCCAAAGAATGTCTCCCTTTGTGCCCAACTAGATTATAACATTTGCATTGCTTAGAACTACTAACTTACTGCAAGTCTGTGTCTGTATATGGCTATTTTCTTCACCAGGTCTCTGCACTTGATCCTCACTAGAGAGAGAAAAAGAAACATTTTCAATAAAGCGTTACTTTGTTAAGGTAAAAAAAGACAATGGTGGCCATTTTCAGGTTCACCTTTCACAGTTTCATAAATGTTAATGAAAGTTACAAGAAAAAATATCCAATCAGATCTATAATAGGTCTATCTACTGCAATCTAGGAATACTTTGCAGCCAAATATTCAATCAAATCTGTGAAATTCGGCCAAACTCTACTTAAATAGTAGTAAAACAGGGAATAATCATATCTCACTAGTATGCTTAAACCCGATTTTCTTGAGTCAACTTATATTTTCAAGTCACACCATATACATATATTTCAAACATTCGAAGTTGATTTTAAATATTTAGAAATATGAACGCTAAGGAACTTTTCCTGTTTTACAGAACTGTTCTGAAAATGTCAAACTGAAGGGTAAGGAGAGTAGACATTTCATAACTTACTCTCCATACCCCATGAACCTAACAATAATAACACATCAAAGAACCTGTTGAACCAAGAACAATAAATGAAGAACAGTAACGCAAGTGTTAGTGTAAAGTCATTGATACATAAATGTTTGCTTCTCACCAGAAATAAGTAGAAAAGGGGCTACTTCTGTGACATCTCTCAACAAAACAAAGGAATCTTACCAAGACAGGGCTCAACATTAAGAAAAAACGTGATAAGCCCAACAGGGCTAGTTACCGAAACTTTTACTAGCCCTGAAATATTTTTGCTAGCCCTGATATTAATGACAACTCTTTTCAAATAGTGACCTGTTGATATCATAGCCTCTGTTGATAACATGAAAAGAATACAGTGTATTGTGGTAAAATTATCATCCAGGTATGCAGAGCCAAAGGTGGGCATCATAATTTTATAAGCGCTGATATTCTAATTCTATCTAGCCCATCAGGGCTACTCATAGGTAGAATTTACTAGCCCTGACTTTCAACAACTAGCCCGGGGCTACAGGGCTAGCCTTAACGTCGAGCCCTGCAAGAGAGGGTTAATGTCCATTCATACCTCAAGTTGTATTTTTGAAGTGTAATATGGATCTATGGTATTTTGAAATAATCGCAAAATTTCATAAATATCTGGCAATCTGTTGCATTTTTTGTCTCTTTGACTTATGATAGCTAGATCTACGATACCTTTGAAATAAAAATGGAAACGGACATAAATTCAAGATATAATTGATGAGGAGTTGTTGAATTGGCTATGACCAACACAATTTCTTCAAATATTCTAGGAAAATGCTCTGATCAAGAAGACATCACCAAACTTGTCAGGGTATTTTTGGGTGCCACAGACATGAATGCTTAGAACACAAAAAGCAACCTGATAATGTTGATGCAATCTTCCAGCCAAAGTAAAGTTGGAAAAATATTTGAAGGATTAATGTTATTCAGAACTTTACCAACAACTTTCCTTTAAATATTTTGTAAAATCATTCTTAATTCCAAATTTATTTTCAAAAGTATCAAAGGTCCAGACGAAAATTATCAGGGATTTTTAGGGAATTCTTGAGCATTAATGGGTTTATATAAGCCTGAAAAGAGAAGCAAACAAGTGTGTACAAATGGCCTTGTCCAACCAACATCTTACTGCTCTCCTGGGGCCGGTATCTGAGCCAGGGCAGGTTGTGGATGCGGTCGTACTCCCATTTCTTGACGGGGAAGACCATGAGCATCTGCCTGAGGATGTGCTCACAGTTAGAGCTGGCCATCTGGCGCTCCATGTGCTCAGTGTGGAAAGCTACCCACCGACATGGTGGGAAAAAAGGATGAAATTTTGTTTTTTGTCATCTTATTCTGTCATTTTGGCACTATGCAACAGAGCTTACTGTACATTGAACAGAAATCTCTGGATGGGATTGCTGAATTCTCAAGTCCTCAATTCTCAAGTTATCCCATCGAATACGAATAGCAAATTACATTCCATGTTTGTCACTTTTTCTGCCATTTTTAGGCTAAATATTATAAGGATACTGTAATTATTATTGTACGTTATTGCACATTCCATATGTGAAACACTAATTTCAGACTTAGGCTCGCATACCTATTTGTCCTGTTATGGAGTGTGTGTACATTTTACAATGTTTCATTTAAAACAAAGTAGAACATGGTGCTGGCATGTGAAAGCATATTTTCTAGGACCAGAAGCTTAGATGCCTGACTATAAAATTTGCACACATTCTCAAAAGTAAACTTGAAACATATACAGCGTAATTACCCAGTGGGGCTAGCAAGATAGTTTTCACTTGCCCTTCAGCTATAATTTTCAAATTCTACTTGCTCTGGACAACAGGGCAAGTGCCAATGGTGAGCCCTGCAGTATACCCTGTGAACCCCTAATTTCAGGTGTAGGTTCCCATACCTTTTTGTTCTGTTATGAGGTGCTGTATGATGACGTCGGTCATGTTGTCGCGGAAGGCGTAGCGGTCCTTGTAGAGGCCATGGACGGTGCTGAAGATGAGCTGGTAGTAGGCGATAGTACCGTCCTGACATCCCACCGCCTGAAATAACACAAATAACACACACTGTCAGCTAGGCGTATTAACTAATTGGAGTTATGACAGCGATTAAAACAAGTTCAGAACTAACTATAAATTTGCTAATTTGTAAAATATTTCAATGGTCATTGTTGATTTGGATTCTGATAAATACAAATATTTTCCAAAATATGGTCTTACAACTGATATGACAACAAAATATTTTGTCCAATTCAGGGGTCAGGCTTCGGTGAGACCACCAGACATCAGGTTTTTAAATCTTCATAGCCCCACCCAAGATCTCATAGCACTAGATTTTCTAAATGCTGCAGTCCAACTACAGTTCTTCCCTAAAAACACGCCATTTAAGAATTCACAAAAAAGTTGAAATTGAGAGAAAATTGTGCACAAAATTCACCTAATTCTAGTAATAAATAGTTTGAGTAATTGTTGTATAAGTAGCTGGGTATCTAGAATTCTGCTCACCACATAATTGGAATCTGGTTTGACTTTGCAGCACCACACCCAGGAGTTCTGGTCCCCGATGACTCCCAGTTTAACGCCCTCTTTTGTGTGCAGGACACACTGTTTGTTGGAGCCTCCAACCACCACATACTCCCCCTTTGAGAACCAGCTCAGCTGACAGGGGTCATAGCCAAGCACGCGGTCCTTGCCAATCTGAAAGAAAATCAACAGATATGTTTGTATCTAGTATGTCATATTACCTCTGAACAATAAAACAAAGAGAGATTCAACATGGGCGAATAAGTATAACAACACATTAGGCCCCTAGAGTAGTTGAGGTATTCAGCCACAAAACTTGGCAGTGTCTAACATCAGTGATCTTCCAACATGAAACACACACTAACAGGGGCACTTCAATAGGTCTAACACCACCCAACTCCCCTCATTATAAGCTGATGGGGGGAGTCTTATCAGAAGTCATGATGTGATCCTCGACCCACAGTATGTTGTGAGATCTAAATACATCATCTCCCTGGTTTATTACCATTCTGGTGTACATAACATATACATGGTGGCTGATTTAAGCCAGACCATGCTCAGAGCACCTAGGCTGTTTTTAGAATTAGGATTATCACCAATATTTCTGCCATATTTATTTAAGCTAAATCATGACTAGCCAGTTGTTAGTAGCTGGTTACTAGTTGACTCGTTGCTAGTGGCTTGTTGTTACCTGGCAAAAAACGCCACCTCAAGTCAACGTCACTGGCAACTTTGACACATGCCCCAGTGGGAATTCTAGCCCAGGCAGCGTTGAGAGACAAGCAGGCAGCCCTAGGCTGTCTGGCTAATGTTTGAAAATATCTTAAGTACTGCAAAATATGATAGTCTTGAAAAGAAAATACAAAACGTTTGCTTTTAAGAACTTAGTTTCTTGGATACCGTAAATTCTCGGAAATCTCGGACACTTTTTATTAATTACGATTTTCGTTGGCTGATGGTGGCCGAAATTTACCAAAAATAGCGATCAAATGTCAGACACCGTGGCCGAGATTCGTCGATATTATCAATTGAAACGAAAGCTAGATCAGACCCCAGTAGATGGAAAACTTCATACACAAGAACACAATTTCCCCCCACAAAACCCTTAATGTCCACCTACCTGACTTGTCATTCCTCTGCTATATATACTGATAAAGGAATTTGCCTACCCTCTGTGTTGTTTACTTGATTATTCTTGCTGCCGCACGCATTGAATTAGACTTGTTGACAAGTCAGACTTTCAAAATGCTATTTTTTGTGGTACTTCCGGTTGTGCGGCGAACTGTTGTATCAGTGAGATTTCGACGATAACTTTACAGCGTAAACAAACTTCTGATTGTATTGGCGAGATAAAGTTAGGGGAACTGGAAATTTATAACGGCAGCTCAAACAGCGCAATAAAATGTAACCCAATGTGATAACTTTATCTCGGATCGATCGTAAAATGTTATAGCATCATTAGCGAAGCCATCAACTTTCACATATGTCGAGAATCAACACGTGCGTGGTGAAACAGTAATCATCCCATTACCGTAATTTCGCGTGTATAAGACGCACCCGTATATAAGACGCACCCCTTGTCCAGGCCTTTAAAATGATGTATAGACCTTAGCTTTGTGTATAGTGCGCACCCCCTTTTGGGAATTATTGTAGGATATCAACTCCTCATGAATAACGCTAGAAACCCAGTAAAACGCATATTGAGATGAGTGAAATGTGACAGCACCGTGACATCAATGCGTATCACCCTGTGTCGGTACTAACTACCCATTGTCCTAGGCATGTCACATGGATTGTAATCAGTAAATTCTAGCGGAGAGTGGTTCGGTAATTACAATTCATCAATGACGAGGCAAACATCGATGGGCATTGTCTTGGCCGCTTTATAATTGTTGTTGGCGATCTCCGAGTGGCCTGGTAACTCGATGTAAAACACCCTAGATTTCTAGCTTTGTGTATAAGACGCACCCCCTATTTGAGTGTAAAATTTAGTGTAAAAAAGTGCGTCTTATACACGCGAAATTACGGTACTCATAGTTCTAACACACAAAGAAAACAAGGACTAACTTTACACGTACAAAGCTGTTCAAATCTGCAGTGAATTTTATTGTTTTGCTATGCTACATGTTGACATCAAGACCAAGACGTAATTTATGCCCGATGACTTGCCTTGCATGTGCGTGATTGACAGCCAGGGGGCAGGCCCTACCCTGATTGACAGCAGCTGCAACAACAACATGCTGTTCTCGTGCAGTCTCGAGGAGGTCCCGCGGTAACAGAAGATAAACATGGCGGATCACTTGTTTTATCAACGAGATTTATGGGGGTGGCCGACTTTTGGTGAAATGTGTCCTTGGATGAATTGGGGGTGGACGAATTTCCCCAATAATTATTTTGTGAATTAATTATAGTGGCCGAGTTTCCTAGGGCGGTCGAGATTTCCGAGAATTTACGGTACATACATTTTCAAAATGTGTGATAGTCAGCCTGGGTTTGAATGGGTAAAAACAACTCATATAAGACAATACTTTAAAATCAAATATCTTGTGGAAGATAAATTACTCATCTTCTAAGGTCTCTCTAAAATAAACTATTCAGAAAGAGAATATAAACATGTCTAATGTGTTAATATTCTTTAATATTCATCCAAAATCCAAGAGTCACTTGCTTTTAGTATGTACCTGCAGGGGGTTATAACACAGGAGTTTTGCAGAGGAGGGAGGACGTACCTGTTTTCCAGAGAGTTGATAAAAGGAGAGCCTCTGCCCCCAGTCCGCCACACACAGAACATCATAGGCTTCCTCCCTGGACGGGTTCCATTCTAGAGACCACACTGGGGAGTTGGAGCCACCGGGACGCTCAATCTTAACCTTCTCCTCCCCACCCTGAAATACAAATACAATACATATATAAAGAATATCATTATCATTATCATTATTCTTATTAATTTTATTATTATTATCATTATTATTATTATTATTATTATTATTATAATCATTATTATTATCATTATAATTATCAATAACATTATCATTATTATTATTATTATTATTATTATTATCATTATTATTATTATTATCATCATTATTATTATTATTATTATTATTATTATTATTATTATTATTATCATTATTATTAGTAGTAGTATTATTATATCATTATTATGACAGAGAAACATTAGTACATATACAGTGTGGATGAGCCTGCAATGAAGAGTAAATGCAATTTGTAATTTATAAGTGCCAAGGGAGGTTATGCGGCTAGAAAATGATGATAAGCATGTGAAACTTGCATGTTGGTCTGCAAGTTTCTCTGTAATGTTAACTCCTAGTGACGTCATACTGAGGCCAGATTCGAGACCCCTGCAATAGTCAGGTCTTCTCTATAGTGCATATAGTAATTGGTCTCTCGCTACATATTCATTGTTTTATTCATCTAAGGTCCTTAATGACCTAAGTGCAGTGCTGGTGCCTTACCTTATTTCTGATGCTGACCACTCCATTGAACAAGCCCAGAGCCAGGTACTGTCCATCATTGGTCCAGCTGCAGCAAGTCACCCTGTTGCTCACCTTGTGTTTAGAGACAGATTTTTGCTCCGGGGACCAAAGACCTTAAATAAAATAATCATACAGTTATGAACTGTAAAAAATATCCCTTGAAATATTTCCAAACATGAAGCTTTTAATTTCAATTATAATTGTGAACAAATATTCGTTCAATTGCCTTTGCAAATGAAATTGGCTGAATTGATCATTTTTCTGTACAAGTAAATCCGGTTTCATCACAATTTAAGACAGAAAATAACTTCGTAATAAAGGGTAAAACCACCAAATATTTATTAAGATTTGTAAGAGTGTGTTCTGATTCACATTTCTCCTTCAAATACTTCCAAAATAGATATGCTAACATCAGAAAGTTATTCCTATCACAGAGTCTTTTGAGGCACTATGGGCATGAGAAGGTTAGAAATCTACCTACCGAAGTCACTACAAGCACAGCTGGCCAGCTGGTGAGACACTGGGTTGTAGGCAAGGCACTGAATGGCATCTCCATGTCTATAATAAATACAATATAAATAGAAAATACTCGCATACAAGCATGGTGTGAATGTGACAAAGGCCAACTGATACAAATCAATGAACCCATTCATGCTTGCAGCGGCCAAAAGGTCAGACAGTTCTGACAAAAGCATATTTTTGAATAACATACAGTACAATAAGAAATTTATTTGTCATGAAAAATGTTGAAGCAGTGCCCCGAAGCACCATATCAGTTATAGCCATTTTATATTTGGTTGAATCTAAGTCTTTCCTAACAGTTGTCAAACTGCTCCATCACTGAATGGTTTTGCCGTTTCTGATATTGCCATGTATACAAACACATATAATCAAAACAAACAGTAAGACTACCCAATGTATTTATCAATAGCACTCAACAGGTTAAGTAACTCAAAATTAAACACCATATAAAAGTCAAAAGTATCAAAAGGACAACTAAATACTCCAATAGGTTGCTGTGAGCATCTATATGTTACCTGCTACTCTCCCCATAATTCTATCAAAAGCTCAAAACACACCACCATTCCAAGTTCAGGAAATCAGATAAAATTAAATCCATGTGGGATACAGCATCTCTCTAGAGCTTGTAATAAACTAAGGTCCATATTGTTTCTTTAAAAAGTTTAAACTGATTATTTCAAATTTTTACAGGTGACCAATAGCCTTGCTACACTCACGTGTACTTCAGAATTCCTTCTAGTTTGCTTGTCCAAATAATGACACTTTTATCGGCTGATCCTGAGGCGAATCTTTTCCCATCTCGAGCATAGTTGACACAGAGCACTGTTTCTTTGTGCCCTTTGAGGGGTTGGATGAGAGTGCCATCGTTGGTGTCGTAGACCAGCACTCGGTTACCTGCAGCTACTATCAGCTGACTGCCATCTGGCTTGAAACACAGATCCCAAATGCTGCAAGGGAGTTAAAAGAAATAAAGTGAAACCTGCTAAGAGATAACAAAAATATAAGTGTCTATATATACTATATATAGATGTTTATGTGTATACTCTATTTTGATTGAAAGTATTAACATATAGTATAATAAATAAGTATCATCAGATATATTTCAAGTGAAAAAAGTTTTAAAATGAATCAGGGTGTGGATATCAGCCGGCCTTCGAGGTGATATATTGAATGTCATTTGGCATCAACCAAAGCCTCAAGTTTTGAAGGAAATTATATTGTTACTCTTCCTGCAGCCCCTTCCTAAAAATATTTTCCCCATTCCTTTTCCCAATTACCCAACATAACTTGTTCTCAGAGCAATAGTAAAAAGGTTTAGAACTGATATCTAGAAAAACTGCATGCAACAGTGCCATGAAAAGAAAGGCAAACATACAGGAGTTGGCACAATCAGAGATATGAAGACATGTCAAGTGTCTGTCACAATCATTTTGGTTTGGCATTTCTGTTGTCAAGCAATGGCTTCTCAGCAACCATATTTTGACAGGTGCAAACTCTTTTATCTGATGGTCGATTGCAAAGAAAATAAATATACATAATCACTACATATGCTTTGACGTTTTGCTATAGAAATAAACCATACCACTGTTCTACTTTGTCTCTATCGTGGACTTTATCCACCCAGGTCGGCACTGCTCTCATGACTCCTTCCTCGGAATTCAAAGATGGCCCGCAGGTGCGCTCTCGTTCTCGTACAAACGATGTTGTTATTTTTTTATTTCACCAACTTACACTAATGTAATATATTAATAAGGCATTCAAAAAGATCCAATTCTTTTCATTACTATGCTTCTAAACGAACAATTCTGATCAATACGATACTTTTGTTATGGTATTTATTTACCCATAGTCCTTTCATAATTTTGACGGAAATGACGTCAGGAACATGGCGGCCAAGCATTTGTGATTTTTAAACTCGGAAATTCGCCGACATTTACGACGAAGCGATTAATCTAAGGTGTCGATTCTTTTTGAATACCACTCTGGACTTGAGTAAAAAGCAATGAGGTAAGTTTGGTTCTGTCTCCACTATCTGATGGAATTGAATTAATTGCTGTAAAGCTCTTTGTTTATGGGTCAGTGAGGGCATTGCTATTTCGCATGACCGAAAGGGTTACTGACAAAGTGATATGTAAGGAAATTGTTCAGTCTGTTAATTCATGTTTCCTCTTTGATTGGAATTAGTCAAAAGGTTATTTAATTGCCCTCACCTGTGAATTGAATTTGATGGTAAAGATGTACTTTGCTAAGTGATATAGTTAAAGTTAGGAGTACTTCATCTTAAGAAAACGCGGAAATATCTAGATCGAGTTGAGGGTTTCATTCTTTGTCACTGAGTGATGAGCACCTCAGTCTTTAAGGAAGGGCTTCCCTTAACATGATCTCTTTTAATGTTGTGCATATGTGTTTAGATGTGGTAGACTATATTCATCCTTTAATCTAGGAGAAATTTATATTTGAAAATTGAATATGTCAGTGGCTAAAGAATAGTTGAAACAGTGGTAAAATTACTCAAGGTGGTACCTCCAAATTTGGCAATCTGTAAAATTGTTTCAAGGGAAACCACATTTTTCTGAAAACAAACGTAACTCCATAAGCATGTATTTACTTCATCAGAATATTTAAAGTATCTTCATGAGCTTTCCCTGCGCTTACAGCCTTAAACAATTGTTCGCAATTATTTAAGAACATGATTATTTCCTTGCAGCTGACATTTTTGGAAATGCCTGGCCAAAATATCTGAGTCTGTTTTGTGTTTTTCTACTGCCAGTCATTAGAATTGCAATGTTAAAAAAAATTCAAAACCATTCAGATTTCCCAAATCAGAGTCTTTGGAATAAAATCAAATCTTTAAGATGAAATAAGATTCTAAACCGAAACTTCAGAAATAGATTTAACAACAAAAATATTATCATATTTTCAAATGAAAAGGTTCAAACATGTGTACCTCTCCAATTAGATTATTTGTTGCATAAAAAAACTACTGATAATCATGCTTTTAAAAACTGAATTTAATTTGACAAAATTTTGTATTTATGTTTGCACTTGTAGGCTCCAATCTTCACCTTAGAGTGAGTGATAAGGAGGCATCATCTGTGAGGATGTCAGGATCAAGCAACCATAGCTTGTCACCCCTTCTAGGGGAACCACATGAGCAGAGAGGAGAAGCAGAGTTGAATTCCAACTCCTCTGCATCAAACACTTTCTCTAGATCCTCTCCTGCCTTCTTCCAATCAGTGGAACCAACAGCTGACAATCAACCCACCAGCAAAGAGCCAGAGAGTGCGGTCATGGATGACGTGCTGGAAGACAGCAAGTCAAGCTTGCCCGATGATGTGGAGGCGATTGACGATAGCGATGAGCTGCCCCCTTCAGAAAGTGATACACTTATGGAGGATGATGACGACAATGATATTGGTGATGATGATGAGGACGAATGTGTTGGTGATATAAATGAAGATTCAGAGGAGGATAGTGAAAGTGTTGAGGAGGATAATGATCTAGACAGTGCAGAGGAGGTGGGGGAGAAAGAGACGGAAGAGGAGTCCTCCACTAAGGATGACAATGGTGATGACAATCAAAGTGTTAGCATAAAGAGTGAAGCAGATGATAACATATCAAGACCCTTAAATATGAGTGACAATGAAGCTAATGACAATGATACCAAAACTGAAACTGAGGTCTCTAGTATTAAAAACAGTACCACCAAGAGATCAAGGAGTACATCCCCCACCAGTAAAACAGAAGAATCTGAAACACCTGTTAAAAAAAAGAGGAAAAGACTCAATAAGAAAAAGGGTGAGAAAGGTGAAAAGAAGGAAAAGGGAGAAAAGAAGGAGAAAAAGGGTGTGAAGAAGGAAAAGAAGGTTCTCACTGAGAAAGAGAAAAAAGAGAAGAAACAAAATAAATCTCAACTTGAAAGGAAAAATATCAGGTAAGTGTTGTTTCTACAGGGTCTGCTTGGCGGGGGGGGGGGGGGGCAACCTTAGACTGGGCTTTACCCATGGATTTAGAATTGTAGGTGGTTATACTGGCAATTTCAAGTTGTAAACTTGTATGGGCATCAGGGTCTTAGCCGATATTTGGAAACAGGGTGTCCAAATAGAGGTTTCATAGACTTTTGCGTGTCCAAAGTGTGGTACAAAATACATACTACTAATTAATAAGATCGGCCCTATACCTTTACAGATTTTGCTTTTTTAGGCCAGATACTGCTTTATGTGTCTGATAAAAGTGACACTACATCTTCTACATCTTCTATCTTCTAAGAAAAGTCATTTTCAGCAAATTCTGACATAAAATTTTGGGTGTCCAAACTGTCAAAAAACAGTGTTCTGCGTGTCCAAATGACACGCTGGACGCATTACGGCTAAGCCCCTGATGGGCATCCAGGGCTTGAAATTAAGATTTTTCCAGCGCGCCAAATTGCACCTTTATATACATTTCATAATGGTGCCATGTACAGATCAAACAATACATCTCTAGAGATCTCTGGGCTCCCTGCAGACATTGAAGGAGCCACAGGAAAGTTCAAGAGAGCCCAGGCTCCAGTTAATTTTGAGCGCTGGCATCAGCCATCCTTTAATATGAATGTCTGTAGTACGGTAGTACCCCCAAAAGATGCACGACAAATAGGACAATCTGTCTATTAGTGCCTTACAAAATCTATCTTTTAAAAAAAGAATAATCCAACCAACTACCAGGGTCTTAGCCAGGATTTCGAAAATGCCTGTCCAAAACAGCAATTCCAAAATATCTGCCCGTCCGGATTTAGCTACTAATCTACTTCAAATCCTTATACCAGCTACATTTAATAGCCTAGTGTGTCAAAAAGGGTAATTTACACTTTAACTACACCCTAGCGATGTTTTGTTAGGAAGATATTTGATTATTACCCCCAAAAGTCAAAATCGAAAAGTTTTCATAAAAAAATTTGCCTGTCCAAACAGGAGGTTTTTAAGAAACTACCTGTCCAAAAGACAGGTAAGACGGGTCCTGGCTAAATCCCTGCAAACTGCTCTCCTTATATAATTTATGAATGAATGTTAACCTTCGGCTTGCACACAATAGGGGAAATGATATGATCAGCTTAAATTAAAATTTTTGTACATGGTTTTTGATATCAGAATCTTTTTCAAAAAAATGTCTATCTAGTTTGAAATCTTGCTATATATAAAAGAGTTAAATTTATGCATACATGAGTATGCTATGATATGAATGATATCTAGCTCTGGAGACAGATATTTGCAAAACAATATATAATTTGTCTTTTTGAATTTTGTTAAGGTCTTACGATACTCTATACCGGTGAGGGCGGTGACACCTATTGGGTATTGGACAAACTAAAATAATTTATTACAATTTACCTGACATCACTGAAATAATTGAAAAGAAATTGATTTATATTGAATATGTACCAATTCTGATTATACCTGCCTATTATAAATATAGTATCCTATGAGTTTTTTGTTTTTGGCTACAGGGCTCGATCAAGTTGAAGTTAGCATCTAAGCCAAAAAAATAATTTTATAGTAGACATATGTATCTTACATATTTGGAAAGCTAGAATTCTGAAGTTTCTGGATCTTTAGTCAGATTTACTGTATTCCCATTTTTGAAAAAGTTATGAACATTTAACTGCAGGGTGTTTGTTTGTTTGTTCAATGCTTTTCTGACAGTAACATTTCACAAAATGTTAAAACCACCATATTTTCTTGTAAAACCATCTTATGATCTTCAATATTGCTAAATATGATACAATTATACCTGGGAAGACTGTGCCAAGAGATATAGGATTGAATATTATGTTTTGGGGTGTTTTTGATGAATTTTGAAATAGGGTGATCTGTGATTCCGTAACATGTGATTCCGTAACAGAAAAATAGCATTTTTTAAATTTTTGAAAGTGTTCAGATTGGGTCATTACCATGAAACTTCATAGAAAAAAAGCATTTTAACACTAATTTAACTATAAGGGGCACACTTTTGAAAAATAAATTTTCAAACAGTGTTTTTGTGGGGGTTTAAGTTGGTGATTCCGTAACGTTACGGAATCACATATTTGATAAATTGACTGGTTCAAGCCTATAGATGTCTTAAACAATTTTTTAAATGGACTAGTTTGTTATCTTAACTTTAAGTTTAGTATTAACTGATACTTTCCATATTTAGAATGAGACATTGTGCGCAGTATTTTGAAAAAAAAGTATATTTCCATTATCGAGTAGTTTCAATATGGCATCAAAACGCTTTGGACAAGGACTAAGCTGTACATGGAAATCAGATGAAGTTCTTTATAAACAAGTAACTCACATATGATTTTGAGAAAGGTACAATTATTCAAAATGTGTCATAGCACCAAACTACCTTTTTTAAAACATTCACACAGTTCTAAAGTAGAGTATAATTAAGTTGGCCAGCAGGGCATCTCAGCCTCATTTGGACACCCACTCCCTCAAAAATCACCCATCAGGACACCCAAATAATTTTGTGACTAACCCTTTAAAAAGACATTTTCAAATATATAAATGAATTGTTTTCACTCTAGTTTAAATTCAGTGACTTTTTATAACGCATTTATTTCAAGAAGTACATGCATGTTCATGGCTATAATGGGCCATATCAACCTATTCAAACTGTTGCTTACAGAATTTTAGAATATTGAATTGAATATTTTCCCTCAAATTCAAGAAAACTTGCTCCCTCATTTGGCTGTCTTATCCTATAGTAATATCATTCTTGAACCCCATTTGTTCAGGACTTTTGTAAAAAAGTAGATTTTAGAGAATTTATATCTGTGGTGGACAGGAAAGCTCTTCGACAGAGATTTTAGATACCTTCACAGAAACAGAGATTCTCCTTCAAGTAAAGAAGAAAACTGAAGTTTAGCACATGGTCAATGTAGCCCAGATCCGAAGTCTCTATCTATGCATATATTTTAAAACTTGACCACCCGCATTGAATTTTAGAGGAATTTATTCAGTAAGTGTTTCAGATGGAACTTACACACTGTTGAGGACAGGAAGCTTTTGTCACAAGTGGAGAAGGGGAAGGATTCAGTACATAAACATTTCTCAGAGAACAAAATTTTGTTACATCACTCAAAGATAGAATATAGTCATATGGAAGACTCATATGATACTGTTTTATACAAAGCCAGTCATAGATCAGCAGTCTAAATGATTTTAAAAACAAATTTCCAGGGATTCTCCATTCGCCCAATAGACATGTATGATCTACTCCAGAAAAAATATCCAACAGTTAATAAGATCACAAATACATGTTTAAAAAGAATCATTACATAGTTATCTTATACGTATTTAGCAAATTTGGTATTAACTATAAATGTTCATAATTCATTCAAAACTCAGCTAGTTTGATATCAATTGGTAAGTGTACAGATGTGTACCTTCAACCTTGACTGACACCTCCATCCTGTCTCCAAATGCAATGTCTCCATTCACCTCTACATCCCTAATCCTGAAGCCACCCATTCAGTTAATCAGGGTAGATGCAATTTCCCCCCGAATCATATCCTCCTTATTCAGACTAAACAATAAGGGGTGTTTATGAGAGGGGACAGTGGAGGAAAAACTGAATCCACATTGTCTGGGGAATACTAACAGACTTGATGTGTACAGGAAGTGATATAAAACTGACCAGGTAGTTAGTGAAATCTACCTCTGAGAATGCAGATGGTAACATCATGTTTTTCAAAACCTTTTCAGATTAATGATCTATTTATAAGAAGCTTCAATGTTAAATCAATTACAGCTTATATATTTTAATTGTCTAACAATTGCCCTCGTGGGGAAGTGGTCCCTCTAACATTAGACATTGTCATCTGTTACCTACCATCAGAGACATATAAAACCCACTCTCTGCTGCCATGTAATTCATAATTAAGTGCTCCCTTCAGTAAAGATTTATGTCTTTATATCAGTACACTAACTTATCTTTTTAATAAAGCAGAAAATTTCACCATAGTGCACTCTTTTAATGAAAGATGATGATTGTTACTGAAAATGTGATTCCGTAACAAATGGTAAATGTGATTCCGTAACAAGACCATCTGTCAAAGTTTCTTGAATAAAGTTCACTTTAATTTATTCAACTCATAACTTTGTGGTGGAATCTGTGCAAAACAAATTTACCTACCACATGATAAAGAAAATTTTGGAAAAAAGTGGCAGGAACAGCATGAAAGTGGTATTTGATTAAAGTGGTAGAAAACAGATGCTAATTTTGAGTGATTCCGTAACAGGCATGTTTTTTCACTTTTTTACCCAAAAATCATTTTCTGGGGAAATTGAAACTTGGTCCATTTAAAAGAACTTTCAAAGCCCTACACAACCATATAAAGCATGATTTCCTAACTTTTTCCATTAAAAAGATATCTAAGCTTGAACAGCAAAAGTGTGATTCCGTAACAGCTTGATCGAGCCCTACAGTGATTTCCATATTCATTGAATTTGATGTTTCGACACTTTTTCAGGAATAGTGTGTGAAAATTCATGTGTATGAAATGGGGTTCCCTTGCTCAACAATATCTTATATAAGCATCCATGGGCATATACAGTAACAATTGAGTAACTCTTTTCTAACTTCTTCATAAAAATTTGCCCCAAAAAAGTCCTATTTCACAAACTTTGACCATCTGTGGTTCGAAAACTAACACGATGACCTATCATTTTCTTTATGTCTTTTTATTAAGAGCTTTGTGTAGATAGTGTAGACAAAAATTGGTGAAAATTAAACTAGGCGATCCTGACTTTTATCAATTTTGGGTTAAAAACTTGTTTCTTGAATTCTTTGATTTTGCCCAATAATTCCTATATATAACAGCAGAAAAATAATTTCAACAAGGCAGAACAGTATTTCAGACTGTGTCAGTATCTCTAAAGGGATAAATCTAGCAAAGAAAGACACCAATTTTGGAGAAAGTGATGTTTGTGACATGAATTGCATTAATTTTTCAAAAATCTGTGGAAAAAAGTGGTCGATGACCCAATAATTTTAAGTTGTTTTGAAGATCACTGTGCTACGTTCTTTCCTATGGCAAAATTTCAGGAAAATTAAACTGAGCTTTCTAAAAGTGTCGTAAGACCTTAAATGAAGCTTATGGCCATACATACTAATTTACTATAGAATTCTTCTCATTATAACCCGTATGTACCATCCCTGCCCGTTTGTCATTATGTCTCCCCCTGTCAAGGAAGACATTGTTTTTGGCACAGTTCCCATCCACGTCAGCTTCTGTGGACATCCAGGCTTACAGAAATTGATTAGATTTTAGCAAGGTCATTTGATTTATTTTTATGGTCATGAATAGCCCTGACTGTCATTGACATCCATTTTTTTTCCGATTCGATCATTGACATTTTATTTTTCGATTCCGATTATTCGATTTTGACGAACTGCACTAATAGAATATTTTCACATGTTCCACACTATTTTTGTGGCTAGGATCCTAGGTAAGATTCTCACAATGCAATCACAATGAAGCTTTTCTCAACCCTTTTTGATTGAATACTTATTAGTGTTGGCTAAAAATGGTGTAAAAGGCTGAAGAAATGTGTTATGATTAATTGACATAAAAACAATTGACAATATTTTTTTCGATTAATTGGAAAAATTATTTCGATCAACCGGTACTCGTCATATAATCAATGATGGTCCTAGTCATGATGGAATGTTTTGGGTCCAAAATTCCTATTCTGGACCGGACTAGCTTGTCTGCAAGATATCTCAAAAACTGCTCAACAGAATCTCTTCAGAATTTTAGCTTATAATTTCATTAATTTGTAAATAAATCTATGCTTCCAGGGACTCAATATTTTACACTAGATAGCATAAATATCAGTTCTGGGAAAGGCTTGACGTTGACAGCGAACCACTGGCCCCAGGCCAGTGAAACTTCTCAAAAACAGCTTTGGGCCAGCAGGGCTGAAACACTAAGAAATAAATTTATAAGCCCAGCAGGGCTAGTTACTGTTACCTTTGCTAGCCCTGAAATATTTTGGCAGAGCAATATCTAAGCAACAAGTTCATCGCATGCATGCTGATCTACTTAAGGCTTATTTCCAGCACAACTCCATCTGTAGACAGCTGCAGGATTTAAACCCCACACTGGGAGGGAGCTTTAACCTCAAACGAAAGAGCTTAAAGTTTAAGCTCCCTCGTTTGAGGAATTGAGTTCTATAACAGATTCTGGCCATCTCTCTTAGAAACCAACCAGAATACAGTATCTTCAAGTGAGGTTTAATAAGATATATTGTCTAAACCACTTACAAGTATATTTGTGGCACGGGAAAATCATGAAGGAGACTCAGCTGGACCAGGACACACTGGCTGCCCAGCAGGAGGAGATGGAGAGAGTATTGTTACTGTATATATGATATATTGATTGTCTCTTTAGGAAAATCATGAAGGAGACTCAGTTGGACCAGGACACGCTGGCTGCCCAGCAGGAGGAGATGGAGAGAGTATTGTTACTGTATATATGATATATTGATAGTCTCTTTAGGAAAATCATGAAGGAGACTCAGTTGGACCAGGACACGCTGGCGGCGCAGCAGGAGGAGATGGAGAGAGTATTGTTATTGTATATATGATATATTGATTGTCCCTTTAGGAAAATCATGAAGGAGACTCAGTTGGACCAGGACACGCTGGCGGCGCAGCAGGAGGAGATGGAGAGAGTATTGTTACTGTATATATGATATATTGATTGTCTCTTTAGGAAAATCATGAAGGAGACTCAGTTGGACCAGGACACGCTGGCTGCGCAGCAGGAGGAGATGGAGAGGAAGCAGCGCCTGATGGAGCTCAAGAGACAGCTACTACTGCAGAGACAATACCAAACAATACAGCCCCCGGTACAACCACAACCACCCCCACTGGAACAGCCAGAGCCACCACCAGAGAGAGACTCGCACCTCAAGTCTCTACTGCAAAGTAAATACACCTTTTAGCTATTAGGCCTCTAAAAAGAAAGAAGTTCATTTTTTCCTGTAACCTGACGTCCCGACCCTAACAGTTTCTACTCAAAAAAATCACTACCCTAATTTTTTTCCACCCTTCCAACTCACAATTAACATGAAACACGCATTTTTTAAAAGAAAAAATAATCCTAAAAATATTTTACCCACCTACTATCTACCCTATTTTCTGTGGATTGTCACTGGAAACAAACAGTGCCTTATCACTTGGAACTAACTGCTAAAAGATGGAACTGCACTGTCTTAGCCAGCAGGGCATCTGGGTGCCTTTTTGGACACCCACACCATTAAAAAGAACCCCTCAGGACACCCAAATTATTTTGTGTGGAATTTCTAAAAATCTCAATCTCAAGCTTAAAATTGAATTTTTTCATCTCCTTATAATTCCCATGGCATTGTTTAATGATATCATGCCTTATATTGATGAATTTATACATGTTTATGGTTGAAATATGAGAATATTGTGATCTCCCTTAAAAATTTGGACGCCCCAAAATTTTACAATTGCCAATTTTAGGCACCCAGTTTCTAAATCCTGGCTAAGACCCTGGATGGAAGGGTCAGACCTCATGGTGTGCAATTGAAACTGGCACCTCCTGGTGAACATTTAAAGTGGTGGGCACCCTGCTCACCTTATAAAAGAAGCCCCAGGGATGTGTGGATCTGTCTATGGATACCTTGCCTCTAAATTATCCCTTGGTCCTCTTTGGATCTGAAGGCTCTGCTCTTACTCTACCTCTTTTTCTTCTTTCACCTAGAATAATAATGCTTTGTCATTGTTCTTCCACAATGACAATAGACCTCTTTTTGATAATATTTTATTGCACTAAAAGACCTCTGTGTGTCGATGTGCCGTTAAACACTGATTTGATTCATTCATTGTGTGTTTGCAGGTGCGGAAGATACTGCTGAGAAGGAGACGGAGGAGAGCGGCAAGGACTCCAAGAAGATCCCACATGAAGGCAAGGGCAATGCCGGGAAAGGTATAGTTCCACCTGCAGACAGAACACAGATTACCACTTCCCTCCTCATTCATTCTGCAGCTCGGTGCGTGTCAGCACTCAGAACTAGAATCCATAGATAGGCCCTTTCCCTTATAGGAGTGGTCCAGGGGGTTCTTTGGCTCATAGTAGAATCTGTGCATTCACACAGATTACCACTTCCCTCATTCACCCTGCAGCACAGTGGGTGTCGATCTCAGAATTAGAATCCATGGATATGCCCTTTCACCATCCATAAAGGTGGTCCAGGGGTTTCTTTGACTCATAAATAGAATCTGTGCATTCTCCCTCTTCACTATCCGTAGGTGCAGTCTAGGGGTCTTTAAAAATAAGGCCCTTCTTCAACATCATGGTAGCAATCAATTTAGTTCAAAAAGAGTAGCTTGATACTAGTATGACCCTTTCAACATCTGTGGTATCAATTCAGGGAAAAAATTATTTAAAAGAAAAAGGTTTAATTCTGATATTTCGACAGTCATCGTATCAATCCAGAGGACCCATTGTCTCAGTAATAGTAGTTTTAGATTTTATCCTTTCACCATCCTTTTGAGTAACCCAGGGGTAGGGTGTTTTTACCTATCATGATCTTTTTAGATACAACTCTTTCTTTGAAAACAAGCATAATATGCGCAATACCATTAAGCAAAATATTTATGTCCGGTTGGGGTTTTCATTTTCTGGTGTTTGGGCAATAAGGGGCAAGACCAGAGTTAGTTGCAACTTCTAAGCGCTTGGAAATCTAGACATCTTGACGAAGAAATCATTTAGATACTGGTACTCAAAATCAAGGTATTGCAAAGACCAACTTTCTGTGAACCCCCTCCAAAATTTTATCAAAGAATCATACATTTCTGATAAGGCCAAAAGTGCAGTCAGAACTGTGTAGGACTGTAGGTAAGACCCTATCTCCCTTACTGAGGTGGCGCCATCTGTTTTTTGTCTCAGTGAACTATATATGATTGGTTGGTGAGCATGGAGCATTCACTGTTGTTGCTTGTTATTGGCATTCAAACTGTAGATTGCTTTGTTCTTGCTGGCAGTAATAACTAGTTACATCTGTGATAAGCTATTTCAATGTAAGATATCATAAATTCCCAATTTAGTTATAAGGAATAACTTGTGATATCTTACCTGTTCAAATTCTTATTTCATGTTTATACATGTAGTTAATGAGTTTTCTTTTATAACTTCAGTAAATGTATGGTGTCCTAAACAGGCGACTTGTATTTCTCCAGTATTGAAATTACGCTTTATTTGTATATATAAGTACCCAATCACTCATCTGGATGAGCAATGATGATGCAAGCATTCACACATGCGATTTTCATAGTGAATTCACATTCTGAATGCTTGCTTTCTCAGCAAATCACTCGTTTTACTGAGTAAGTTTGCTGCAAGCATTCAGTATGTAAGTTAGAATCAAGGTTAACACACAAATTCTAAGGTCAGTTGAAAAAATACCGCTCTAATTCGGGACATTGAGCATGAAGTCTTTGATCTATTCTAACTGATCTCTGTGTGTTTGTAGATGTGATTGAGCTGTCGTCAGACAAGGATGAGGTGGTCTGTGTGGAGAAGGAGGAAGAGGACCTGTGATCTATTCTAACTGGTCTCTGTGTGTTTGTAGATGTGATTGAGCTGTCGTCAGACAAGGATGAGGTGGTCTGTGTGGAGAAGGAGGAAGAGGACCTGTGATCTATTCTAACTGGTCTCTGTGTGTTTGTAGATGTGATTGAGCTGTCGTCGGACGAGGATGAGGTGGTCTGTGTGGAGAAGAAGGAGCTGATCAAGGAGGAGGAGGAGTCGTCAGAGGAGGAGGAGGATGAGGAGAACTCTGGTGGCCACGCTAACGATGAGATGAATCAGCCTGATGAGGATGGCCAGGTGCTGGTTAACGTCGGTCATCCGTCCGAGGATCCCGACATCTTCCTAGCGCCTCAGTTGTCCGCCACTGTCAAGCCTCATCAGGTAAGTTTGGATTTGGAATTTTGTTCTGTGTCACATTTTCTGCCATATAAAGCTAATTCGTGATTAGCCAGTTTACAGTAATGTAGACATAAATATGTTCAATCATGTCATTCTTTCAGATTGGTGGAATTCGTTTCCTGTACGATAATTTAGTGGAATCGGAAGAGCGGTTCCGCACCAGCAATGGTTTTGGCTGCATCCTTGCCCACAGTATGGGTCTGGGGAAAACCATTCAAGTGATCTCATTCATCGATGTGTTCCTGCGCCACACGACGGGCAAGACGGTGCTGTGTATCGTTCCGATCAACACGCTGCAGAACTGGCTGACTGAGTTTAACCTGTGGCTCCCCCTGGAGGAGCAGGTGCAGGCGCCGCTCGAGCTCGTGCGGCCGAGAAACTTCCAGGTGTTCATTGTAAACGACATGCAGAAGACAACTGCAGCTCGAGCCAAAGTTATAGGTAAGATTTGATAGATTTTAATTACTATATCCCTTGCAATTACCATGTAACTTTCAAGTGTCTATCGTAAGTGACATGGAGCTCGAGCCAAAGTAAAAGGTAGGAATTGATGAATCTTTATTATTATATGCCCTGCAATTGGCCATGCAACTTTCAAGTGTCTATAGGCAAGATTTTCATCACTTACTTTAAATATTACTCAATTGCTCGACATTGCAAGTTAAAATTCCAATTTCTTTATTAAATAATCTAATATATGAAATGCCTAATTGGAATTGATCTCCATTACCAAGCCTTGTGAATATTGAAAATGAAAATTTACATTATAACATTTTCAATTCAATGTTAAGATACTTAACCAAGATTTAGATTTTTGCTGAAAAGTTTCAATATATTTCCAGGCAAGTGAAATCTAGTATCTAATTACCTAGTATGGTGAGTTGTTTCCATGTTATGAGGGACTCGGTGAGTCGGTGTACTTACCAATATTTCTTTGTGCATTGCAGCTAACTGGCAGAAGGAGGGAGGTGTGTTGCTGCTGGGCTACGAGATGTACCGTCTCCTCACCTCCAGGCGCATCGCCCCCAAACCAAAGCGCAGCAAGAAGAACAGCGGACCAGTGGTCATCGACATAGACGAGGAGGATCAGAACAAAGTCTTTATGACAGGTGGGTAGTAGGGATAGGTGCTCGGTACAATACCAAATACTGTATAAATAATGATTGTATCAAAAAAATTAAGTAGTGTATATTGTTTAAGATTTAGAATATATATTGAGACTTAATTGCTACATGGACATCTCTGATTATTTGAGGCTGATTATTATATCATATATCACCATTCCTCTTTCAGCCATTCACGGTGCTTTGATCAGGCCAGGCCCAGATCTGATTATTTGTGACAAAAGTATTATATCATATATCACCATTCCTCTTTCAGCCATTCACGGTGCTTTGATCAGGCCAGGCCCAGATCTGATTATTTGTGACAAAAGTATTATATCATATATCACCATTCCTCTTTCAGCCATTCACGGTGCTTTGATCAGGCCAGGCCCAGATCTGATTATTTGTGACAAAAGTATTATATCATATATCACCATTCCTCTTTCAGCCATTCACGGTGCTTTGATCAGGCCAGGCCCAGATCTAATTATTTGTGACAAAAGTATTATATCATATATCACCATTCCTCTTTCAGCCATTCACGGTGCTTTGATCAGGCCAGGCCCAGATCTGATTATTTGGGACAAAAGTATTATATCATATATCACCATTCCTCTTTCAGCCATTCACAGTGCTTTGATCAGGCCAGGCCCAGATCTGATGATTTGAGACAAAAGTATTATATCATATATCACCA
The DNA here is from genome assembly GCA_963942565.1 of Maea johnstoni. Classification (NCBI taxonomy): domain Eukaryota; kingdom Metazoa; phylum Annelida; class Polychaeta; order Spionida; family Magelonidae; genus Maea; species Maea johnstoni. The sequence continues at coordinate 4,714,261 of OZ012687.1, read as the reverse complement.
TTCCTCTTTCAGCCATTCACAGTGCTTTGATCAGGCCGGGCCCAGATCTGATGATTTGAGACAAAAGTATTATATCATATATCACCATTCCTCTTTCAGCCATTCACAGTGCTTTGATCAGGCCAGGCCCAGATCTGATGATTTGAGACAAAAGTATTATATCATATATCACCATTCCTCTTTCAGCCATTCACGGTGCTTTGATGACCGGGCCCAGATCTGATTATTTGTGATGATTCTATTATATCATATATCACCATTCCTCTTTCAGCCATTCACGGTGCTTTGATGACCGGGCCCAGATCTGATTATTTGTGATGATTCTATTACATCATATATCACCATTCTTCTTTCAGCCATTCACGGTGCTTTGATCAGGCCAGGCCCAGATCTGATTATTTGTGACGAGGGCCACAGGATCAAGAACAGCCACGCAGGAATCTCGCAAGCCCTTAAGAACATTCGCACAAAGTAAGTTAGCTGCTCATACTCTCTGAGACAAAGACAGTTAGAAATAGCTCCAAGTTCTGCACTAGGCAATACAATAGCAACCTGTCCACTCAGTCTCTGCCAATAAAGGGCGTTTTACATGGACCAACCTTCCCTTTTAGGAATTGTGGAAAGGAGGACTACTTCCAAAATGGCGGCCAATTCTGCGAATAAGTAAAGCAACCAATATTGGCAGAGAATGCTAGTAGAATTAGATTTTTGCGAGAGAATGATTTTTGATAAACAGAGAACATCTTTAAACAGAACTTCAAAGATAAAGCCTGGATTGCTATGTCAAGATGTTCCTGAAATGCAGGGACCTTGGCCATAGTACGCACTATTTCAGAATACTGATCATGCACCTATGCATCTGCCTGCGTACATATTAAAGCGGTCCTGTACGAGATAGTTTAGTTGCAGTAAGAACGACATCTCCCAGGAGAATGCTTGCCACTTGGCAATCCTGTGTGAGACTGCTGCACCATGTGACTGATTTGGCTTGGTCAGGAGCTATTTGCATTCAGATTTGGTATGCTTGGCCCTCTGTTTTGCATGTACGTAACAATAGTGGGTGATGGCATTAAGGAAATATATGAAACAGAGTGAGAAAACAGGTTATGCTGTAGATCAGGTGCATTTAACAAGGATTTTTTCCTTAAAAAACACTGATTTTACCCATTCATGCCCATAGGTTTCCTTCATACTTGTCTCCGATATCCATTGACTTACTGTAAATTCTCAGTAATTTGGGTCATTTGTTATTTATATTTTTTTGTGTGTGTTGAGGGTGGCCAAACCAAGTTGAGGTCTGGCAGGGGAGATGTTGCAATCTTACTGTGATTGTAATTGTCCAAGGATAATTGTGATTGTATTTGTGAATGTGAAATGGCGACCGTGAGGATTGCCCATTTTTCCCAATAATTATTTTGCAAAATAAATATAGTAGTCCAAATTCCTAAGGTGGCCTAAATTTCTGAGAATTTACGGTAAGAAAATACCAAACATGAACCATAAATGTTTGAAGACGAGTTCCAACATGTATGTATGTATGACTTTTAGACGGAGAGTTGTGCTGACCGGCTACCCCCTGCAGAATAACCTAATAGAATACTGGTGCATGGTGGACTTTGTGCGGCCCATGTTCCTGGGCAGCAAGACGGAGTTCAGCAACATGTTCGAGCGGCCGATCACCAACGGTCAGTGTATGGACAGCACACCTCAGGACAGCAGGCTCATGAAGTTCAGGGCGCACGTCTTGCACAGCCTCTTGGAGGGCTTTGTACAAAGGTAAGGAAGGGGATGTTAGATATTGTCACTGTGATGCTGAAGGTGATAGAATCATCTGATTGATTAATATATAGCATGATGAATTATTTTTTACCCCAGTATTCCTATGTAGAAATGCATGCTGTACTGGTATTCCCTTTATATTCCCTATTTATGTCCTTTAACATTTAACTCCCCCCCCCCCCCCCTTTATTTTGTTCACAATTATCTTCCACTTGATTTGATGGCTGCCAATATATTAAGAGCATTGAGAGTTTTATTTTAAGTAACAAAAATATGTGATATTGAAAGGTTGTCTCGATGAATTTTCATGGAAGTGAAAATTTTTGATTAGTTGCTTAAAAATTGACATTTTTAGAAATTCTTAGCCAGGATTTAGGAACACGATGCCCAAAATCTGCAATATTGAAACTTTTGGGCCACCTAAATTTTGAGGTGAACCACAATATATACTCACTGCTCAGATTTCAACCGTAAAGATATATAAATTAATCAAAATATAGCATGATATACAATTTCATGGTAATCATATGGAGATGAAAAATTCAATTATATATAAATATGCTTGAGATTGACATTCTAAGAAATTCCTCACCAAAAAAAATTGGTGTCCTGTGGGGTGCTTTTTAAGGGTTTGGGTGTCCGAAAGACTTCCTGCTGGCTAAGACTCTGTCAGACCCTGATTACAACATCTGTTTGCTTTTCAGGCGTGGGCACAGTGTGCTCAAGGAATCGTTACCTCCGAAGGAAGAGCATGTGGTCATGGTGCGCATGTCTTCCATTCAGCGTCAGCTCTACAAGCGCTTCATGGACGACCTCCAGGACCAGGCGCTCGGGGCCATGGCCAGCCCCAACCCGCTCAGGGCATTCGCTGTCTGCTGTAAGGTGAGTAGCCAGGGTTCCCTTTAGGTCCTAGGACTCATGACCTCCAGGACCAGGCGCTCGGGGCCATGGCCAGCCCCAACCCACTCAGGGCATTCGCTGTCTGCTGTAAGGTAAGCTACCCTTTAGGGCTTGGGACCCATAGCTAACCCCAACCCGCTCAGGGCATTCGCTGTCTGCTGTAAGGTAAGCTACCCTTTAGGGCTTGGGACCCATAGCTAACCCCAACCCGCTCAGGGCATTCGCTGTCTGCTGTAAGGTAAGCTACCCTTTAGGGCTTGGGACCCATAGCTAACCCCAACCCACTCAGGGCATTCGCTGTCTGCTGTAAGGTAAGCTACCCTTTAGGGCTTGGGACCCATAGCTAACCCCAACCCACTCAGGGCATTCGCTGTCTGCTGTAAGGTAAGCTACCCTTTAGGGCTTGGGAGCCATAGCTAACCCCAACCCACTCAGGGCATTCGCTGTCTGCTGTAAGGTAAGCTACCCTTTAGGGCTTGGGACCCATAGCTAACCCCAACCCGCTCAGGGCATTCGCTGTCTGCTGTAAGGTAAGCTACCCTTTAGGGCTTGGGACCCATAGCTAACCCCAACCCACTCAGGGCATTCGCTGTCTGCTGTAAGGTAAGCTACCCTTTAGGGCTTGGGACCCATAGCTAACCCCAACCCACTCAGGGCATTCGCTGTCTGCTGTAAGGTAAGCTACCCTTTAGGGCTTGGGAGCCATAGCTAACCCCAACCCACTCAGGGCATTCGCTGTCTGCTGTAAGGTAAGCTACCCTTTAGGGCTTGGGACCCATAGCTAACCCCAACCCGCTCAGGGCATTCGCTGTCTGCTGTAAGGTAAGCTACCCTTTAGGGCTTGGGACCCATAGCTAACCCCAACCCGCTCAGGGCATTCGCTGTCTGCTGTAAGGTAAGCTACCCTTTAGGGCTTGGGACCCATAGCTAACCCCAACCCGCTCAGGGCATTTGCTGTCTGCTGTAAGGTAAGCTACCCTTTAGGGCTTGGGACCCATAGCTAACCCCAACCTGCTCAGGGCATTCGCTGTCTGCTGTAAGGTAAGCTACCCTTTAGGGCTTGGGACCCATAGCTAACCCCAACCCACTCAGGGCATTCGCTGTCTGCTGTAAGGTGAGTAGCCAGGGTTCTGCACTAAGATTAGTCTCGATGCTGTCCTTTAATCCTTATGCTGGTGGTGGCTAATTTTCCCAATACAAAAGTATGCACAAAACCTGAAAAATGATTGAAACCCTGGCACATGGGTACTCATCTGATAGTACTCAGCGAGAGCTATCCAATAAATACCAATTTGATAGGGTTAAAATGGTTTTCAAAAATTATCAAGGCATCTTTGGATGCCTCAGACGTGAAGAGTTTTAACCCATTATACCATGGATTAATGCACCATCACTACATGTAAAAATGGTCTTGAGCTTGGAGCAATACTGTATACGGCTTCAATTTGGAGTGCTACTAATTTTGCTTTACAGCCCCGCTGGAGGGTAATTGTGCTAATTATATGCCTGTAACTAATAGTCTTATACCTGTTATACAGTATATAATGATACTTTTACAGATATGGAACCACCCGGATATTCTCAACCTGATGGTGGCTCAGAAGAAGACGGACGTCAATGACTTTGACATCGACAGCGTGGAGGCGGAGGGGTCGAAGAAGAAGAAGAAGGGCGGCAGCAAGGCGTCGGCCGCCTCCTCCCCAGCCTCCTCCTCATCCCCCTCGCCCTTCATGCAGATGGAGGGGCTCTCCCCGTACGATAAGGAACCCCTCAGCTATGATTGGGTGAGCATATCAACTCATTTCGGTGGATACAAAACTATAAACCGAATACCTTTATTCTCTGCCATATGGTGCTGGGAATCGTTGGAAAATTTCAGCTCGATTAATCATTCAAATCTTTGATCATTAAATCGATTGTAATTGATTATTGTCAATATTAATATGCCCACTTGAAAGTGTCCAGTGTATGGGTGAATTTATCAGTATCATAATAACGATAGAACAGGTGCACATATGAGATCCTGGAAAAAACTACCTGCCATATCTCTTATGCTAGTACATGCACTATTCTCTTCGAAAGATTGTGTTTTCTCATTTCGCATTTTCCTGATGAATACAATCATATGCTTAATTCAGAAGACTGTGCCAATTCAGACAGTCCCTATATACTGTATACATCTTTAATTTGGAGTGTTAAAAATTTCGCTTCACAGTCCTGCTCGAGGGTATCTGTGCTACATTAAATTCACACATTCAAGTACTCGAGCTATATATTCATTACTTAATAAATATTTATTTGAACGATGTTATTTTGGCGCTATCATGGGGAAGGCCAAAATAGCGAAAATTCAATGCCTGTAAACCAGTTCTATAGTACCTGTATTGAGTTGTAATGGCATTTTGCTTCCTCCTGTGTGCAGGCGAAGGAGATCATGAAGGATTACCAGACGGGGGTGTGGGATCACGGAGGCAAGATGATAATGCTCATGTCTATCATTGAGGAGACACTAGCCATGGGAGATAAACTGCTGGTCTTCAGGTAACACCTCTCAATACATACATTCACCGCCCACAATCATCACGACTAGATTGTAATTTGGTTTATTATACATGTAAATATTTCTGCCACATCATGGTTAAACCTGAGGAGCCAGTCATGCAGGTAACCTGAGTGCCCAGGGAAAAGCACCAACTAAGGCCTAAAAAAAGTTGTTTGTTTCCTGTAACCCTACCCTAACATGCTTTTACTCAAAAAAATCCCTACCTTTAAGTTTTCTCTGCCATTCCAACTCCCAATCAAGATAAAACATGCATAAAAAACACAATTTTTGAACAAAAAAAAAAAATTCAAAAAAGGGCCTTTGGCAGTGGTGAAAGATAGAGAGCAACTTAAGTGTAATGCTAAAGCCACTGGATTATAGGGCTTATATCAGGACATACAAATGCTCTGAGCTGGAAATCTCAATTGATAGCTAATAGTAAGAAATATTCAGTTATATGTAAATGCCTGAAACATGGTCTTAGCCAGCAGGGCGTCTGGGTGCTTTTTTGGACACCCAAACCCTTAAAAAGCACCCATCAGGACACCCAAAAAAAATTGTGAAGAATTTCTTTAAATGTCAATCTCAAACATATAATTGAATTTTTTCATCTCCATATAATTCCCATGACATTGAATAAGGATATAATGCCTTATTTTGATAAACTTATATATGTTTATGATTGAAATCTGAGTATATTGTTGTCCTCCTTAATAATTTGGACGCCCAAAAATTTTACAACTGCCAATTTTAGGCACCCAGTTTTCAAATCCTGGCTAAGACCCTGCCCTGAAACATGCATTTTCTTAGGAGGTAAATATGTAATTCAGATTTGTCATATTGGAATTTATAATTCTCTCCCTTAAGATACTAGATAGTAGATACCCATTCATTTTAAAGTGCTCAGTGTAGACACCTATTCAAAATCCTAGCTCAGGCCCTACTTGTTGAGGTATTACGATGAGTTGGGTTGGATTTGAAGGATTGTTTTTAACTATGGTTTATATGGAAATGGGAGCGCAAGCAAGGCCTTGGTAAATTACTCATGATGTACCATTCTTTTGCAGCCAAAGTTTGTTCACTCTGAATCTGATCGAGGAGTACCTGTCGAAGGTGAGGGTGCCTCTGCCTTCCCTGGACGAGAACTGGGCGAAGAACAAAACATATTTCCGTAAGTATGCAGATTTTCTCTGATGTCAGGGCTCAAAATGACCGTTAACATATCTTTGTTGATGGACACCTGACAGGTTTTATTGTACATTGCAATGTTCTACAAAATCTTCAGAATACACAAGAGGTGGAGAGATGTGAACTCTATGTGCTGGAAATATACATGAAATTTAAACTTCACAAAGATAATGCAACTATATTACAAAATTAAGTTGATATGTATGAGCAATGAATCAGATTTTTAATACTGTAAAACCCATTATTATCGCGCTCCTTTTAATTTCACGCTAGGTGATGATAACGCGTATATTACTGGCGCTGATATACATTCAAAATAGCATAACAATGCCCCATCTAGTGGTGATACGGTTGATGCGTGTAATTAAATGGCCGCGATCACATTCACACGGCAATTGCGTGAATAAAAAGGGGCGTGGTTATAAAGGGTTTTACAGTAACTTAAGAGCATGAACGGTAGGGAGATTGTTTTGATGATATTTGTATGTTTGTTTGTTCAGGTCTGGATGGCAGCACCAACAGCTTGGAGCGAGAGAAGTTGATTAACCAGTTCAATCATCCTGGCAACTCCAAGATCAACCTCTTCCTGCTCTCAACACGGTGAGTATCCTCTACACATCAACCACTGGCAATGAGACCTTACCAAGGCGGTGTAAGGGGGGGGGGGGAGTAATATTAGAGGAAACAACCTGTACTTGATATGATACTAAATGCCGATATTGCAAGAAAAAAGTACAAAATTGAGTATTCTAATACTAGATTTTAGACTTTTTTGTTGTAATGGTTTTATCGTGTATTTGCAAATCCTCATCTTGTAAGTGAAAAGTACTAAATTGTTTAGAATTTTGATACTAGCCTTAAGACAATTTACTTTCTTTTGGTATGATACCAAATACTGATGTGCGAAGGGAGAAGAACTAGCTTGTAAGGGAATTCCAATCATAGTCTTAGCCAGGAATGTGAAAGTGGGTACCAAAGTGGGGTATCATGAATATTTGGTAGTCCAATATTCTAAGGGAGACCCTTTAAGACCTAATATCTTCAATTTACAGACAAAAGGAAACAATTTTTATAAAGAAGCTAATAATACCTTTAAGTAATGTCCTTAACTGAAAATTTCAAAATCGCTTCTAGAAATTTCAGCACAAAAAAATTGGGTATTACTAGTATGGTATTTTTTAGGGTTTGTGTGTCCAAATAACACCTAGACGCCCTGATGGCTAAGAACAGACTTCAAAAATAGATATCTCTCGGATTTCCCTGAAGAAAGACCCACTATTTTCCCTTGCTGTTTTAGGGCTGGCTGTCTTGGGATCAACCTTGTGGGTGCCAACAGGGTGGTTGTGTTTGATGCGTCCTGGAACCCATGCCATGACGCCCAGGCTGTGTGCAGGGTATACCGGTACGGGCAGCTCAAGCCCTGCTACGTCTACAGGCTTGTCACCGATAACACCATGGAGAAAAAGATCTACGATCGGCAGATCAAGAAACAAGGCATGTCAGGTGAGTTACAGGTTACTCTATACAGCTTTAAGTTGTCTAGAGTGCTAAAAACTTTCCTTTGCAGCCCTGTTGGAGGGTTTTCCTGCTTCTTTAAATTTGCACATTCAAGCAGAGATACAAAGGGGATACATAGCAGGATATTTATTTGAAGGATGTTATTTTGGCGCTATCTTGGGAGTGCGAAAATAGCGAAAATTAAATGCCTGTAAGAAAAACACCAGTTATACAGTAATGAAGTATCCCATTTGCCAGGTGATGGCACACATAATCCCACAACTTTCTATGGAAATGATCAAACAGAAAAACCATTGAAAAATATTAGATGGGGATTGTGAAACCCACCATGAACAACTACTTTCAGACAAACATTTCTTTATTGTTTAATAAAAGCTGGGTAGAGGAAAAAACTGAGTCAAAAGAAATCAACACCATAGGCTACCATCAACCCTGTTTTTATCTGACTAGTTATATGAAGTACATATTGTCTGAAAGATCTTTCATTGAGGATGACAGTAAAATGTATTGGGTAAAACTGAAAAAACTTTTGTCCACATTCATGGACCGGGGACAATCAAATTTCATAAATATGGAGAAAAGGTCTTTATGAAGGGAAGGGTTTCTCAGTAGTTTTTCTAATTTTTGCTCTTAAAATTATGACATTCTTCGTATTTTTTGTCGAATATAAGAAAAAAGTGTATTTTTCCACTTCTGGATTGCACAACTTTGGAACAAAGTCAAAACTGATTGCAGAAACTGTGATAACCTTCCCTCAAATACTCTTAGCTATTAATTTACGAAATTTCAAGCAATTCCATTAACATTTGATACCCAAAAGGCTTGTTTAATGTGACCATATTTTGGTGAAATTCAATATAGAGAAAAGAGCCAAATGTTTTATTTCCTTTCTAATTGCAAGTGTATAGAGGTTATAGACTTATGTAAAAATCTCGAAATAACCCCTACATTCACTAATTAATCCCCATAAGCCACCATAAGATGCTCTGTGAATTCATGGAGAATGTCAAATTTGTCCTAAGTATTTACTTGTAAACAGGTTTGACTGTACTGAAATAGAAAATACTAGCACTCACTTTATAATCATTTAAACAAAAACATTAATATGAAATTATGTTATATATTGCAGATCGGGTAGTTGACGAGCTTCAACCACAGAACAACTTAACAAAGAAACAGGTGGACCATCTATTACATCATGAGGTAAGTCCTAGGCCATCTCTTTTAACCCTTTGAATTGGACCATGAATATCTGATATTTGTATAGCTGAAAGATAGAACTCACAGGGCAAAAGCTCCTTTTAACCCTTATACTGTTGCTGGCTAGTTTGGCCAATACAAAATGATGCAAAAAAAAGTGAAAAATAATGAAAACTTGTGCTTCGGATGAACATAGTTTCAGCATTGTAATATGGATAGCAAACATTGTTTGCAACTCTGAACATAAATATTTGAATATATTATAGAAGGAAAATTTCTCAAATGGTATTGAGATATTTCCAAAAGTACCTGACCATAAGAATGCTTCAGATTTGAATAAGCTAACCCATTCATGCTGTAACGTTCAAAAATATCCTCTATGTTTTGATCATATCTTTGTGATTTAAACATTTTTCGAAAAACATTTGAAAGAGTAATAGAACCATACCCAAAACTCTCCCTCAGATATTTTGTAATTTTTTGTTTAATTCCAATGATATTTCCATAAGTATGATATTTCCAGACAACTCATGTCAAAGAAGTCTCCAGCCATGAATGGCTAGCGGGGGCTTTGGAAGGGAATGCCTGATTGTTTTTTAGGAAATTTGTTTCATTAAATCATGCTTTAATTGTCTTTCACAGGATGTGGATATCCCAAGGGTAGATGATGAGGATTCTGCTGCGAAGTACGAGGATCCTGTGCTGTCACGCTCTGTGCGGACTCACGGCGCGTGGCTGACCAAGCTTCCCTACACGCACGAGTCGCTGCTCACTCATCGTAGCGACCAGCGCCTGACCAAGAAGGAGAAGCGTCTCGCGCGGCAGGGCTACGAGATGGAAAAGAAGCTCAACATCAGCTACTCTCGGCCCTCCTACACGGCCTTCTATCCTAAGGCATCCGGAGGCAACGAAAATAGTGGGTAAGTCAGCCTTAATTAAGTCGAGCTTTAGAGTAAGAAAATATGGTAAATAGATCTTAAGATAGAACTTTAAAAAAAACATAAATGCATTTCTTGCTGTATATTATAGTTTATATGAAGAGAATAGTCTTCATACTAGTATTTTTTCAGATTATTACTATTTTGAAGTATATACAAAGTTACTAAATATGGCATGGCATGACTGAAAATACATACCAATTGTAGTGATTTTGATAGTGGTTTTATACAGCCTTAAATCAACCATTTTAATAGTCTACATTTTGTCAAAGGTACCATAGATCCAGACAAGGATTCCTAGAGGTACTGTTAAGCATTATATGAGAGTTGTTGTTTTTTTCATGCAGATGGTCACCTACGGTGTACAGGACCTACCCAGGACCTGATGGGCGCCCCATAGCCAGTGTCAGACCCATGATGTCCACCCCCATACCCATGTACCCGCAGCGCCCCAACGCCGGCCTACAGATCAACAGCATCAACCGACCCGGCGTCAACGTACAGTCCATAGTGACCACCACTGGTGAGAAGGCTATTAAAATCAGTTTTTTATGCCACCAGTCATAGTACTGGAAGGCATTCCAGGCTAATCAAGTGAAACAATAGGATTTTTTAACTGTTCCTTAATAACACACATTTTTTCTTATTAAAAAATGAATCAAAACACCTACATCCTATATACTGTAGAACAGGCAAAGTTCGCGAGTGCGATTATTTCGCGAATACGCAAACAAGTATCGCCATTGCGAACTTATCGCACGCGATCTATTGGGTACTTAATTACGCTATCCACCACTGGAAGTGATGGCGCGTCTGTCGGTGAATGTCACCCCTAGACGGGCGTGGCTGAAACGAAGAAAAATATGTCAAATAACTTCACAAAACCATTATATGATACATTGGTAACTTATGAATAAGTTTCGAATGTATCATATTATTATTTTCATACTTACCTGTTCGATTTTGTGGATACCTGTGCCCAATTATGTTTTGGAAGCAAGATGAGAAGCAAGATGGCTGCCATCATCGTACAATAGACGCTATCACAAAAGTGAGACGGTAGTTGCGATGGATATAACTGATCAATTATCAACATAGTTTACATATATGTGTATGTTGATAATTATCAGAATAAGATATATTTTGAAAAAAACTAATGAAATTGTTTGTGCCGTGAATTGATTGTTTGCCAATTTACGGCAAGGATTCTATTTACGGCTATAGCATGAAATTCACCCCTAGCCGGTCCGAGGCTAAAACGAAGAGAAATGCCTGCAATAACTTTACAAAATCAGTATGATATGATACATTGGTAACTTATGAATACGTTTCCAATGTATCATATTATTATTCGCATACTTACCTGTCCGATTTTGTGGATACCTGTGCCAAATTATGTTTTTTCTTACGAGAAGCAAGATGGCTGCCGTCATCGTACAATAGACGCTATCACTAAAGGGAGACGGACGTTGCGATGGATATAATTGATCAATTATCAACATACATATATGTGTATGTTGATAATTATCAGAATAAGATATATTTTGAAAAACTAATGAAATTGTTTGTGCCGTGAATTGATTGTTTGCCAATTTACGGCAAGGATTCTATTCGCAGTTGGCGAGTATATAAGGCTATAGCATGAAATTCACCCCTAGCCGGTCCGAGGCTAAAACAAAGAGAAATGCCTGCAATAACTTTACAAAATCAGTATGATATGATACATTGGTAACTTATGAATAAGTTTCCAATGTATCTTATTATTATTCGCATACTTACCTGTCCGATTTTGTGGATACCTGTGCCAAATTATGTTTTTTCTTACGAGGAGCAAGATGGCCGCCATCATTATACAATAGACGCTATCACGAAAGGGAGACGGCAGTTGCGATGGATATAATTGATTAATTATCAACATACACATGTGTATGTTGATAATTATCAGAATAAGATATATTTTGAAAAACTAATGAAATTGTTTGTGCCGTGAATTGATTGTTTGCCAGTTTACGGCAAGGATTCTATTTGCAGTTGGCGAGTATATACGGCTATAGCGTGAAATTCACTTCTAGCCGGTCCAAGGCTGAAACAAGGCTGTAGAACTTGCTTGCTCGCGAAATAAGAGAGAGAGAGAGAGAGAGAGAGAGAGAGAGAGAGAGAGAGAGAGAGAGAGAGAGAGAGAGAGAGATGTTTCTGCGTGTGTGTGTATTTTTCTATATATCTATATTTCTATATGTGTGTGTGTGTTTCTTTTGCATTCCCTATAATGGTCCCCTATTACTCTATAAAGTAAGGGTAGTGGACGTGCAGACTCCTCTAACCACTGATTATTGTTTGCAGCTATCACTATCCCTGGCACGAACACCAGCTCTCCCAGCCAGCCCCTGGCCTGCATCCCGGCCGGCGAGCAGGTACTTGTCATCAAGACTCCCAAGGGCGTCTACATACGCACCAACGAGGGAAAAATCTTCGCAGTGCGGCAGAATACTCCAGCGACGACCACAGCTGCGGAGGGCCAAGGCACGGCGGCCGGGAAAGGGCTTCTCCGTACCTCTACTACAACCACCTTTTCTGCTACAACGGCAGGTAAGTTCACCATTTCTGAAGCTCAGAATCAATAGCAGATATACTGTGTAGGCATATTCTGCATTCCTGAAATATTGAGAGACAAAGATAATAAGGATGACTAAATATTTAGTTGCAGAATATCTGAAGATGTTACTTTCAAGCTAAAAATTAAGATTCAAAGTCATTTAAAATGCTAGGAAATTTCAGAAAAGGTAATATGCAATTTCTTTTAAATAGTCTGAGCCTTATGATTGTTTTCTACAAGTATATTGTGGACAGACATTTCTTTGAATATTGAGTTATCAAGATATGCCCATGTGTCTGACCATGCGTGTGCTCCAGCATTGTTTGTCAAGAAGTCTGTATGCTTAAGGGACATGTCCCTGTTTCAAGTGTAATTTTCTTGCGTTGTTGATTCATATGCTTGTACATGTTTCCCTTGCCTGTTGCAGGAGTGGCATCTAGCTCTGGAGGTAAGCCCACGCAGCCCACAAGTTTCTCCTCTACTCTTGGGCGACAGAACATCAGCTCCTTGCTCGACGATAACTCCAAACCTACGAAAGACGATCTCGTCGAGAAGCTGCAGCGGAGGCTCCTAGTCCAAAGAGCAGCAGAAACCGCAAAACTGTCCTTCGTGAAGAAGAGCAAGCCAGTTGATTCTAGTCCTGAGGAAGAGGAGGAGGAAGAGGAGGATGATGATATAAGTATTGTGGAGGAGAAGAAGGTCTCTTCGAGTCCTGGGGGCCCCCCGTTCGGCAGCAAGCTCAACTTGCTGCTCTCACAGCCTCACATGTCGGGGAGCACAGTGAAAGTGCAGGATAAGACGCCCACCTATCCCAACCCCCCTTCAATATTCAGCCCCCAGGGTGTGCCCCCTGCGAGCCAGACTCTCCCCCCGAGTACGATGGCGGCCAGTGGCAGCCCGGCCCCCCTTCCTGGCAGTGTGGGGGACGAGAAGAAGGGGTCGGAGAAAAACATGCAGAGCTATGGCAGGTGGATGAACCAGCATCAGCAGCAGCAGCTCCTACGGACTCAGAGTAGTAGTGTCGGGGTTGACCACCAGGAGTCAAGCAACAGTAACATCTCATCCCCCTCTCTCGGTGAGGACGTGGACAGGTTCGGTGGGTTATCCTCCGGTCAGGATGCTTCTAACCTGACTGCGCCACCCCTCTCCTCTGCACAGGGTAGTAAGATGGGTGTCGCCGCCCTCCGCCCGGGGGCCCTGAGCGGGGCGAGCAGCGTGGCTGGGATGAGCCCCAGCAGCGTGAGTGGCTCGAGGATGAGCACCATCGACCAGGAGGTGGAGAACATGATGGGTCTGGAGAGCAGTGACAGTGACGACCTGAGCACGCCCCCTCACCCGCCTCCGCACGGCCTGGACCCAGATGACCTGATGGACGACAGCCTCAGTCAGGATGATGACAGTGACTTCACATCATCAGTCTCCAACAGCAACGCACCCGCCGTGAGGAGTCTTAAGAACACTAGTAATGCTCTACTGGGCGATGAGATGGAATCTTCAATGAAAACCAGTCGTGGCAGCAATGGCCCCCCGGGCGGCAACTCTGCTGCTGCTGCACCTGGCATGGATCAACAGAGTAACTTTGAGAGTAACGCCAGCAGCAGAGGTAACGGTTTCAGTGTGGGCAGTAGAGCATTGGAGAAGGGTAGCTCCTCAGCCACGCATCAAGCGTCAGCAGGGAACTATATAAGCAGAATGAGCACACTACCAGGAACCACAAGTTACGCCGGTCCTCCACAGGTCACCAGCTTCAGTGTCGGTGGAAGCGCACCTTCTACAACCAGCTATAGTGGCCGCAGTAGTGCTAGTGTGGGTGCGCTGCCTTCAAATGTTGGAAGTCGGGGTCCAGTTCCGGCGACAACTCGTTACAGTGGAAGTATGGGTGTGCTACCCTCAACTACCAGCTATAGCGGTGTTGGTGCACAACCTTCTACGACTAGCTATAGTGGTGTCGGTGCACTCCCTCCAACTACCAGCTACAGCGGTGACAGTACAGTACCCACAACTACTAGCTATAGCGGCGGTGCCAGTGCACAACCCTCTATAACCAGCAGTGCAGTAGCCCAACCTCCTACTACTAGCTATAGCGGTGTCGGTGCATTACCCCCTACAACTAGCTATAGCGGTGTTGGTGCACTACCTCCTACAACTAGCTATAGCGGTGTCGGTGCATTACCTCCTACAACTAGCTATAGCGGTGCCGGTGCACTACCTCCTACTACTAGCTATAGCGGTGCCAGCTCATTGCCCACAACCACAAGTTATAAGGGTATCAGTGGCTTACCTCCTACCACCAACTACAGCGGTAGTGCTGCACTACCTTCAACCACTGCATATAGTGGGGGCATGGCTTCCCTTCCCTCTACCACCAGCTACAGTGGTAGTATGGGAAGACTTCCTCCTCCGACCACTACCAGCTTCAGTGGTATAGGAGCTCTTCCTTCCGCCACCAGCTATAGTAGTATGAGTGCCCTTCCACCTACCACCAGCTATGGTGGTATGGGAGGGCTTCCCTCGACCACCAGCTATAACATCATGGGAGGCCTCCCCTCCACCACCAGCTACAGTGGGGGTATGGGGGCAATGCCCACAACCACCAGCTTTAGCAATATGGGTGCCCTCCCAACTGCCAGCAGTTATAGTGCTGGTTTGAAGTCTCTCCCCCAAAGTAGCAGTTACGGGAATATGAGTAAGAACTTCCCTCCGACCAGTAGCTATGGCAGTGGTGGACATCTACCACCGTCGACCAGCTATGGTGGTGTAGGTAGCTTACCCCCATCCACCAGCTATGGTGGTGGCCTTGGAGGAGGGAGCTTGCCGCCCCCTCCGCCGCCGCCATCTTCAGGTGGCTTTGGGGGTGTTGGAGGTCTGCCGCCCTCCACGAGCTTCGGAGGCAGCAGCATGAGTGAGTTTCCCAGCATGAACTTCAGTGGGAGCAGCGGAGCCGGCTTCGACAGCGACAGCCAGAGCGGCGATAGCTTCATGGCCCAGCAGATATCGGGCGTGCAGAAGGCCATCGCCAAGCAGACATCCTCGGACAGCGAGGACTTTGTGGCGAGCCTCACGGAGGGAACACTAGGGGGCGGCAGCAGCAGCAACAACCAAAGACAGCCGACGAACAGATCACCCGTGAACTTCGGCAACTGGGCGCAGCAGGAGTCCAAGATCAAAACCATGTTTCCTGATTTTACTCAGCCCTCTTCCCAGCTGCAGAAGATGGAAAGTTATCAGCGGCAGATACAGCAGCAGCAGCCGAAGCAGCAGCAGCAAGGGCCGGGTGAGAAATCAGTGGCCCCTCAGCAACAAACCCCTCAACAGACTTACGGCACCAAAGACACACAGCTGCCTGGCTTCCCTTCACAAAGCAAACAGCAGCAGCAGCTGCCACCACAGCAGAGCTACCAGCAAAGCAACCAGCAGCCAAGCTACCAGCAGCAAACGCAGCCACCGCCATCGCTACACTCACACCTACAGCAACAGCAGAGCTATCAGCAAAACCCTCATCATCCACAACTACAACAACAACAACAACAACAACAACCGCCACATCACAGCTTCCCCTACTCCATGAGTCCAAATCTCGGCTCCCTTCCTTCAAACACCACCAGCGCCTCTTCTGGCCAGCCCTACTCCCTGCAACAACAACAACAACACTCAGCGGGCATGCAGGGCATGTTTCAACCGTACATGCCCTACCATTACGGCATGCCACAGCAGCAGCCACCACAACAACACCCTTATCTACCAAGCGCCAACAAGAACTCTGTCCACTCGCCATACATGGGCTACCCCATGGGCATGGGTGCCGGTATGGGTATGGGCGCTGCTATGCCCTTCAGCCACCCCTCGCACAATAAAAGGGCGCTGGATGCCCAACAAGGGATGAGTAGTGCTACAAGCCAACAGAAAGAGGACAGTAGGTAGACTGTCACCACATGAGTATTCTATGAAGTTCGGTGGTACATCACAAGAAGGAGAAGAGCTCTGTCTGTGGGCAGCCGTGTGGGTACGGAGATAGAGGGCGCCACCATGCTCTCTGAAGAGAGCACTGAAGGCTCGACCAGGTAATGCAGTGTGCCTGCTCAAGCGAGAGAGGGTAGAAGATAACTTGTGAATTCTGGGACTGACCATCTACTCCCAACAGCATGAGGTGACTTACTTGCTGTTTTTACTACATCCATGCCAAAGCATTCTGGTGCACATGCACACCCTAGCTAGCAAAAATTGATGTACTTAAGAAGACCAATCTATGTACTAAAAAGGGGTCAAACCAAGAACAAATCAAGAACCAACTAATTCATCCTATAAATAAGGCCAGAATAATATGCAAAAGCAGGTAACTTCAAAACAGGAAATTTAACCATTGGATGAAAATCATATTTTAGTCAAGTGAAGGGCTTTTGTCACATTTAATATATTTTTCCACACAAATTATGTATATTTCCCTCATCGGGAGTTAACCTTTTATCCCCTTTTCCGGGGAACTTTTCCTGTTTTACTCTTATCACGCAAAGGTCCTGAATGATATAAAGCCAGAAAGAACTCATATTTATCACTGATAAGCTGGGGAGATTTGTTTCATATGAATGGTTCATTTAGCTTAATATCCAAAAAATGAACTAGAGGTGTATCATCCAGTGTTTGAAATGAAAACTAATTTCCACTTTTTAACAATCTGAAAGCTGGTAGTTTTTCCTGGAAATGAATTTCTATCACAAAATTCTTGTCGCATGATGAAATAAAACTAAGAAAAGAAAATGTGAAAAAGTGACGTTGATGTATTTTCTCAAGTTTACTTACCAGCATTGTGTGGTAATTAGCTGATATGAGTTCAGCAGTGAACAAAGGGTATAAAGAGTTGGCAGGTTGAATGGAGCAGATATGGAAGTTTTCCCAGGAATGTTAACTTGAGGATTTGTGACGGAGCCGCAGGGACCTGTTCATCTGTACAGTACTTATATCACCATTAATTTATTAGCATGGACATTGTGCAGAGGTGGGCCCTACCAGTGACCAGGCGTTGGTCCTCCTAAGTGCCCCACCCACATGCCCATGCTAAATGTAGGTACATACATTATGTGTTGGGGTATATCTGTATCCCCATAGGCACAATTAATTTTTACACGTGGTGTATCCTTGGAAATTCAATTAGTTCTATTATAAACTGAAATAGTGGCCATATGCTACTTGGCACCTCAGATGTACATTGGCTGATCTCAGATGAAGTAAATGAGGACGTCTATGGATATTCTATTTGTATACTGTGCCTACTGCACTGAACAGTTTTAAGTTGGAACTTTTGCTTTGTTTAGCAATGGGGCAAGTGTATGGATGTAGGGATGATTGGGCCAAGTACTCAGTGATCCACTTATCAATGCAATGGGTTCCGGCAACCACATTTGTGGCACCAATTAGGTAGAGCAGCTACCTTGACGGCATCAAAAAGGTGGTGGCGCACTGGATTAGACTGGCACCAGTGGCGTTTTCAAAAAAGCATTGGCGTCGACAGTATGGCATCAGTTGTGGCAGGTTCCATTTTCCATGGGATCAGATGAATACTGTGGCAAGGAGGCGCCATACAACTCTGTAAAAATGTATCAATGAGTCTAATTCGTTGAAGTGTGAAGTTATCTGTGTTTCGCATTAGGTGAAACTATATGTTGTTGTAGATAGCAATGGACTTGTACATGTATTTAATGTGAAGATCTTTTTTTACAAAACTGACTCATGGTAGTGTCACCATGTGCGCTGGTGACAAATGAGTTCCTGAATTCATTAAGAGGCAAATGTATATGCATGAACTAAAAAAAAAAGAAAATACATTTTTGGTTAAATGCAATGAAGTCCAATGGTTCATATATTTCCTACTTAAAGCCCAAGAATAGGGGCAAGAGCATGTTAAGGTGTAAATGCATTATGTATGCATTTAACTGTCATTTCAAAGGGTAAAGAGAACTTGTTGAGTGTTCTTGCATATCAGTGGTGTAGGCGGAGGTGCATGCGATTTGAATATGTAAATGCAGTATGTTAGGAATGAGCTAATCATGTCACACTCTCGATGCACGGTCAGGAACCTTGCATCAAATCCGAAACTTTCCCACCTAATCTCACCCCAGAGGGTCTGAATATTCCCCATAAGGGAGAAGAGCTTCAGTTCTCTTTGCTGCTTAAAATCTTTTAATTGTCCACTTCTAGTTTATTGATTTCCCATACTTATTTCAGCACCTTATCGGTAATCTTAATGTTATACTAATTGCAAACCGAACAGCATGTAATTATACTCAATTTGATGGGATTTCATTTGGTTTAAATTTTTTAAATGAAGCCCCCAATTCTTCACCATCCAAGAAGTTACTTCCTGTATTCTCTAATACCCCTTATGCTGCTGGTGGCTAATTTGGCCAATACAAAATGATGCAAAATACCTGAAAATGACTTAAACCTTGTCATATGGGTACTCATCTGCGAGTTCTCAGTGAGGGCTATTCAATGAATACCAAAATGACAGGTTTTATATGGTTTTCATAAATGTTTGTGTCCTTGTGATTTGGAAGAAAGTAGCCTCAGCATTGGAAGGGTTAAAGGAATCCCACAATTCTTCATTCAAAAAGTTACCATCTCTATCCTCTAATACTTAGTTTTACTTACTGATCAGTCCGTGCTAGTGAGAGCTTAATTATTTGACTGAAATACGTTTTTCCTCTAGTCAATATTTCTCCAAATAATTTCTTAGCGATGCCTTTTGATAGAAAGATATGCCTGAAAACTTGGAGTTCTTTCTTTCATAAATGTGGGAAGAAATCATTTTATGTCTTGCTATGTACTGTATATAAACAAGGGCTGCATTTAACAGACCATACCCCCTCTCATTGTATGTAGATGGTCTGAGAATGTAATTAGGACCCCCTTGTGCTACTTATGTGTTGTGTTGGATGTATCAACTGGATGTCATTCAGTTATTATTAGAATTCATAAACAGAGCTCTCATTGGTCATAAATTATGCAGATCATGTGCTTTTTTCAAAACGAAGATGATTAGTCGTAATTATCTATTTTATTAGTAATCAAAGACCTGCATCATTTTTTGGAGGGGAAGAAAGCTGATGTAGGTGTCATATATATGAATTTACTTAAATATTCATCCCCAACAGATGAAATACACGTAGAGAGAAAAGTGGGCACAATTTAAGTGATAATGAAATGATCACCTTTCTAATGATAGACACCCCAATATGGTTCTTATATTGGGTTTCTGTGTTTGTCATCTCCCGCTCATCGAGAATGGTGAGGGATGATGTGAAATCTGCTATTTATTGCAATTTATTGTAACATGGGTCTGAGATGAGAGGTTCATTTCATTGTTACTGTAAACGCCTTATTTTTAAAAGGATGACTTCAATGAAGTTGCATGTGGTCCTCCAATGGCAATATATATTATTATTAAATGTAATGAGTTTTATCATCATGAGTATTTCATTCTTCACAGCCCATGTTAATAACATTGTTTCATACATATGTAACTTTATTATTACAATAGAAATATTGAAACAAACAATGTATTGTCTGTGTTATGTTTTTCCCTCCCTTGTTGGAACATCATGTGAATATTTACCCAAACGTTATCCAACAACTTTAACATAATTCAACTCAATAGAAGATAGTTATGTTAATTCCATGCAGCTGACAGTCAATCTACCGAGATACTTAGTTATACAATGTCAGCTTTCTTAGCATCAAAGTTGGGATCAGTTTTGGTAAAGGTATAATTCCCCCTACGCTATACTTACCAAGTAGGTATGATGTCTCTCTCAAACTATAGATGGCAGCACTGTTTTCGTGTGTTGCAGTTGATAATACATGTGATACAGACAACAACTCGTGTGCCCCCCTTGGGGATTTAGATAGAACTAAATCCGCAGTAAAATCAACTCCGGTTAGATCAGTGAAAGAGCCAGAGCACGTCCATGGTAAAGGCCGCTTCCAACAAGATCATGATAAAGAAAGAATCTACAAAATAATTACTGGGGAATTTCGCCCACCCCCGATCCATCCTTGAATTAAGAGATGGTCATCTAAGATCCATCCAAGGACACTGCTTAACCCATTGACGCTCATAGTTACTTGGGAATTTCTTTTCTGCTGTTCTCTTTTTGAAAACAACTTCGGGGAGAGAAGTCGTTTGACTTCTGGTCAACAATTCTACTACAAATGTTTTCCAGAAAATGCTTTTGCAAGTAAAATATTTACCAAATCGTCAGGTCTAATTTGGCCGTTCTGGTTGTTAATTGGTTAACAGGTTAAGGATTGTAATCGTAACATTGGGTTTCATAACTGTACGAGGCTTTTTTCTGAAGTTACTTTTTGTGGATGTTAGCGACTACATTTACAACTTAAAGAGCTATAACAAGAAAATGTGATACGACTTGCATGTTATATTTTTCTGTCATGTTTGTGATTTGTAAAAAGATCAAATATATAGACTAGAAAAAGACGGTTGTTGATGGGAGAAGCTGAACGATATATTTTAGACTTTGAAAGTACTCCTTTCTCGAGTAAGATACATGTTGCAGGATACAGCAATGGTGAAAGTATTAGTTCGGGTACTGGTTGGCCAGGAGAGTAGACACATGTCTATGATTGTAGGGCAGTTCTACCATTCTATCATTACAAGTGCTTGCATAGCAACTTTACTGACTGCTGGACGAAACCAAGCATGTGTACTCTTGTCTATAAGTGCTACACTCAGGGCAAGCTTCAGTAGCTTGTTCAACACTTCTGGCGCAAATGTCTGTACTTGAGGATAGTCCTTAAAAGAGTGGAGTAGTGTGAGTGATATGTTGAGAAATGCCGTCAGAATTTCGAGGACAAAGAAAATAGCATCTCTGATTCCAAAAACCCCAGACCACAGGCATTGGTTTGGGGGGTTTTGGAATCATAGATGCTATTTTCTTTGTCCTCGAAATTCCCTCGACATTTCTCAACCCATTCCCGCTTGAGCTCTCTCTAGCAATTATCGTCTGGATTTATGATGATTCTGACCTGTACTTGAGAAAAAAGAATGATTTATCAAGAGGTGTTTGCGGGAGAGTTGTTGGTAGTGTTCTGATTAAGGGCTATTCCATTTAAAAATACATGGGGGGGGGGGGGGGGGGGGGGGGGGGGTGGAACGCTCACTATTTCAGACCTCCCCCCCAAATGATTTTTCGTCTTGACCCCCTCCCCCCATGGTTTTTAATAGGTGAGCGTTCCACCCCCCCCCCCCCCCCCCCCATGTACATTCAAATGAAATAGCCCTAACATAACTCCGTCATACTTTTGCTGACAGCTGCTGCTAGTTTGCTCTTTAGTCAGTTTGGAGGGGGGGGGGGGGGCGTGACAACAGTAATCAACGTAAACACCACAATAAATCTTTATTTTCATTCTTTTTTTCAGACTGTTGCAAGGGCCTATGATCTAACTCAGCGTCTTTGCTGTAAACCTCCATTTCCTTATTCCAATCCCTCGATCCTCGCCCCACAAACACTCACACTTTTTTGTCGGTTACTGCTCTACATAGATAATGTTTATTTCACGTGCATGTCGTAGATACTCTGATGTCATATGTCAAGGGCGTCTAGACATTTACGCTTATCCACAAGCCTTGACCAGTCGACCCATTGACGCCCGCAGCGCCCCGGGGGGGGGGGGGTTGGCACTCAGGTACAGAGGGGGGCAGCACCCGCGCCACGTATTTCGCGGAAGAAGGGGTCTTTTTTAAGACCTCCGCATGTCCGCGATTTTATTAAAGAAGGGTATTTTTTGTACCCAGGCACGACGTATGGGGGGGGGGGGGGGGGGGGGGGGGGGTGAAAATCCCCTTACAATCCACGAAATATATGCGGCTCCGACGCTTGAGTGACTACCGAAGTGACTGGGCTTCCCAGTTTGCTGTCGCCTCTTGCTGCCGCTAAACAGGCAGAGGATTATAAAATCTAAAGTTTAAATATGTGTTCCCGTTCATCCAATGTCATTGTTTTGATAAAAGAAGGGGTGTTTATTTACTGGAAAAAGTCAGCGTTTTTATTAGAATAACCGTGTTTTTTTGGCCAGAAATCAGTGCTTTAGGGGTATTTAAAATGTTGATAACGAGCGTATGCGCCCCCTCTGTACCTGAGTGCCCCCCTCCCCCCGGGGCAGCGCCGAAATGAGGTGCTCACTCAATGCTTTAGGCTACGGAGTTTGAACAATAGTCGTTTTAATCATTTGGATACGGAAAACTTGAGCGGAATCGACGAAATTTAAATAAAAGTTGCGAGATCCTTTATGAGGAAATTCATATGAAATTTATATGAAATTCATGACCTACTCCAAAACAATTATATTGATATCCTGGTTCTATCGGAAACAAAACTTAATGAATCATTTCCTGACCCCCAATTTGCTATACCAAATTATCGACTCTTTAGACGTGACAGAAATGGGCATGGAGGAGGCCTGATAGCTTATATCAGGTCTGATATCCCATGCAGACGTCTAACCCAACTAGAGTCTAAATCTTTAGAAACCATTGTTGTGGAACTAAAACTAAAAACTGAAAACTGGATATTAATATCTTGTTATAGACCACCAAACCTTCCTGACTCTGTCTTTACAGAGAATATAACCACTATCCTGGATAAATCTTCAGTCAAAACCGACAACATACTGGTGCTGGGCGATCTCAATTATAATTTACTAGATAATCATAGGCATGGCAGAACACTACCAGATATAAATGACATATTTGATATGTCCTGTCTGCTTTCTAAGCCAACATGTTTTAAAGGTGATCAAGGCACTCTGCTTGATGTTTTTCTAACAAATAGACCTAAGAAATTCTATAAATCAACATCAATTGAGGCAGGTATTAGTGATTTTCACCACATGATTATCACTGTGATGAAGGGCTCAAACCAAAAAACCATCACAGAAGTACCAAACTTCTCGCAGTTACAAAAAATTTGATGAAACCAAATTTCTATATGATCTTAACAATGATTTAGCTACAGTTGATATTACCCTCTCTGACTATGAGAAAAACTGCTCAACTCTGAGTAATACTATCAAAAATGTTATTGACCGTCATGCCCCTATAAAGACCAGGAAGATTAGAAACCACTCCTCCCCAGCCATGAATGGTGAATGGAGAAGGGCTATTTATAAGAAAAACATGCTTAAAAACAATTTCTTTAAATTCAAATCACAATCATACTGGGAAGCCTATAGAAAGCAGCGAAACTACTGCACTAGGTTAAAGAAAATCTCTATCAAAAAGTTTTTCGGTGAACGCTGCGATGGGGGTACAAAATCACAAAATTTCTGGAAAACAATTAAACCTTTCCTAAGTAAGAAATCTGGCTCCGGTGATACTGATATCATATTGTTGGAAAATGACAAAGTCATTACTGATGAAGGGAATGTATGCGAAATTCTTAATGATTATTATGTTAACATTGCGAAGAATATTGGCATTGAAAATGAAGAGGATGATATTGCACAGCACCAGGATGTTGAATATATTGCTAATAACCACCCACAAGATACCTTTCAATTTGATGTTGTCGATGAAGTCCAAGTCTATAAAAAACTTAAAGAAATTAACCCAAAAAAAGCAACTGGTCCTGATGATATTCCACCAAAGCTTGTAAAGTTGGGTTCACCAGTACTCGCTCCTATTATTACCAAGGTGATAAATTATGGCATTACCACATCCAATTTCCCTTCAAGTCTCAAGATGGCTAATGTTAGCCCTGTTTATAAGAAAAATGACAACATGTCAAAAGGAAACTACAGGCCTGTCAGTGTACTACCTACTATATCCAAAATATTTGAGAGCATACTGGCAGATCAACTCTCCATCTTCTTAGAAACTGTGTATAATCCATTTACAGCAGCGTTCAGAAAACAACATAGCTGTCAGTCAGTTTTGATTAAAATTATTGAGGACTGGAAGCAGGCTCTTGATCAGAACAAATATGTTGGAGCTGTCCTGATGGACCTTTCGAAAGCTTTTGACTGCCTCCCTCACAATCTACTTCTGGCTAAATTAAAAGCTTATGGCCTTACTGATCACTCAATTAATTTGCTGAGAAATTACCTTTCAAACAGAAAGCAAAGGGTTAAGATTGGAAATAACTGTAGTTAGTGGCAAAATATCACCAAAGGTGTCCCCCAGGGATCTATACTCGGCCCTATTCTATTCAACATTTTCCTAAATGACATTTTTGCATCTTTAAATGAAACAACTCTTTATAACTACGCAGATGATAATACAATCTGCAACAGTGATGAGAATATTGAAAATGTCAAGTCACACCTAGTAAGTATGACTAAAATTGCCATTGACTGGTTCGAAAGAAACTGCATGCAAGCAAACTCTGAAAAATTTCAGGCAATTTTTCTTGCCCCTGGTCACAAAAAGGTGCAAACAGACTTCTCCATTGACAACATCAACATCAAACTTGAAAAATCTGTAAAACTTCTAGGTGTAGAATTGGATGACAAACTGAAATTTGACATTCAAGTATCCTCAATGTGTAAGAAGGCTGCAAAACAACTTAATGCTCTTAAGGTAATTGGTCACCTCTTAGACCAATCCAGCAGACTGACAATTTTTCGCGCCTACATAATGTCAAATTTCAACTACTGCCCCCTTGTATGGCACTTCTGCTCCAAGAAAAATCTCTCCAAGCTAGAGAGGATACAGGAACGAGCCCTACGCTTTGTTTACAGGGATTACAAAAGCAGCTATGAGAAGCTACTAGACCAGGCTAAACTACAAAGCTTACATCTAGGTAGACTGAGATCCCTAGCTACAGAGATTCACAAAGCTGTCCAGGGAGGGGCCCCTCCCTATGTCAGCTATCTTTTCACAGAGAGAGAATCTGAATACAGCCTTAGAAGGAACCACTCTCTAATATTACCTCCATATAACACCATCTCCTTTGGAAAGCAATCAATTAGATGTACTGGACCTAAGGTATGGAACTCCCTACCTAACAACTTAAGACAAACAACATCACTAAAAGAGTTCAAAAACCTAATTTCAACCTGGTCTGGAACTAACTGTACCTGCTCTCTCTGCTGCTATAAGTAATACCAGTAAATGAGCAGAAGTAGTTTCTATTTTACTCAATAATCATAAACACATGTCCTGAAAGACTGAAGTTATTACTCATTGTCAATTAATATGTGCCAACTTACTTCCCCTCTACTTATCATTTATATTGCTGTTAAACCCTGTATGTTATATTTTGAATTGTTATTTTGTAGTCGGCCAAGAGCCCTGGCAGCTCGTGTTTACTATGTAAAATTATTACCGACTTGAAATAAAGATTATCTATCTATACTATCTATATCTATATCTATAATCTATATATATATATATATATATATATATATATATATATATATATATATATATATATATATATATATATATATATATATATATATATATATATATATATGTGTGTGTGTGTATACACCCGCATTATAACCCAGGAAAATTTCTATTGACCTGACGTTATTCAGCATGACGGTAATGAAAATTACAATCTCATATAAGAGTGCGTTTGCTGCGACCTCCTAACCAAGAATACTGAACAACAAATATTGTGAAAATTCTATGGCAACATGTGCATTCACTAAATTGGAAAGGGGCGAATATACCTATCCCTCTTGGCAAGCAATTTCTCTTTGAGTTCTCTTGATGCAGACAACAGCAATCGTAGAATGAGGAAGTTACTATTACATCTCAATCTGCCTTTAGCCAATAAATAAAATAGCCATGACAGGAAAATCAATTTGCCCCATAAAAATGCACTCCCCCTAACTAGATTTGTTGCACTTTTCCTAGCTCTGGGCAAGCAAGGAAAGGGTTTTTGTATTACCGTGTGCTTGTGTTTTGGGGTTCACCAGCTTCACTCTTGTCTTTGTAGTTTGTACGACCAGCCAGTTCTATGGCCAGGTACAGATCAAAGGCGGGCCTTTCTCAAACTTTCACAAGGATCTCCACCGACGAAAATCAGCTCGATATAAGTTATTGGCATCGGCATTTCAGTTCCAGGCAAGTAATTTATCATATTGTATTTCATTGACCACTTTGGTCGCCTGTCCCTGGGGAAATGCATTCATTGACTCTAGGAGAGGGGATAAATTGCTCTGTTATGTACAACTGACATGTGATATTTTTCAAAACTGCATCGAACTGTGGGACGAGATAGTAGTAAAAACTTTGTAAATCAAACGGAATATCGGTAAACCTGATTATAATGGCAACTGACGCGATGACTTAAAATAGGTGGTTTTATCTGACAGGTGTGATATAATGTATGGAATTCACCTAGAGTAAGTATGGGATTGTTTTAGACAGGTTTGACAGCTCTAAATAATTTAGCCAATATTAATGCGTCCATTGTTCAAAATTAATCTACATTTGAAAAATCTAACTCAAGATGTGTATTCTAATCAGACAGACAATTAAAGAGGTCCTTTCAGACATATATTTTGTCAGGGTCATGTTGATTGTTCCAATCCCTTTCAGTCTAGCTGATGGCGTAGAAAATCGAATGGCACGAACTCCCTAAGTTTTTAATACATCAAACTCATATATTTGCTATACTAGTATCACAGAAATACTCGTAGTATAGTATAACTGCTAAATGTTTTAGTATCCAATCAAACCTCAATAACTCAAAGATGCTCACATAACTTGTGTTCGCGTATATACCTTTGTGGGTTTTCCTTTCCCTTAAATTTCCTTTCCCACAATTTCCATGTCAACGGTACAGTTACAATGGGTTAATTCTTCCAACTTTTCTTTTCAGATGGACAATCTCTACCGACGTTCACACCTTAGCCACCTATATAACTATACACGGGTAGATGGTTTCACGTAAGATGCTTCTATATTAACCTTTGCACGTATTACAATATGCACGTACATACACTTATGTCTGAAATAAAGTTGTGAATTGCATTGAATTAAATACCCCGATTTACTGCACGACTTTGTTTCATATTCTAGGTCGATGTTAGTTACCTTATATCCTATTGTCATTAAGGACAGGTAATATTTTAATGCAAAATGAAATGTATTTCCCTGGTGTTAAAGGCGTCAGATTTTACGATGGTGCAGGTGTGAAGGGCAGAAAAAAATTCTGCTGTTTTTGGAGAAACAATTGGATTCTAATTCTATCGTTCACACCTGTACCATCGTAAGATTTACATAATAGTTTATCAATCTCTTTACTCCTTTAACAAGTACAACAAAGTTGCTTTATAGCTGTGGTCTCCAGCAAGTAACTGTAATCTTTCTAGAAGTTCACGTTATAGCATGATAAATCTGATATATATATATATATATATATAAAGCAACTCTGGCTATGCTATAGGCAGCAGTATTTGATAATGTTTGTTAGTTTCACGGGTTAGTGAATTGCTGATGGTAACTTCAATAAACGGTTTAAAGTACCACCAGCATTTCTTTCGGCATATGGAGGAGTTGAAAGCCCTTTATACAGACTCAACTTTGTTACATAAGACAGGGGATGGCTTGAAAGTAAACTTCTTTGCATATCGTGTACGACCAGAAAGGAAGGGCTTGCATGTATATATATATATATATATATATATATATATATATATATATATATATATATATATATATATATATATATATATATATATATATATATATATATATATATATACATATACATATATATACATATATATATACATATATATATATATATATATATATATATATATATATATATATATATATATATATATATATATATATATATATATATATATATATATATACATATATATGAAGTATATAAAAGATAGAGACTAGAATAGAGAAACACATCATGTAATAAAGCCGTAGACTAGTAGCTCGTCTACCACTCCCCTCTGATCTCTTATCCTATCACTACCAATGTGATGATGAACTGCCATATTGAACATGTCCATTAAATCACTGATAGGATATATCACGATCCACAAGTACTTTCATAGTCCGGATTCCTGAAGCATCTCGCCATCTATCATTTAGTTTTGGCTGCATCATTTCATGACATGCTGTATTGCGAATAATTGAGGCGAATATGTTCATCATGCTTCTATCGACTGTGGGCGGGGGAGGGTCGTGTGGAGGTCGTGGGTTCACGAGAAACAATCCAGTGGACCATTACAGGCCTGTCCCCTGGGTCTATCCGGTTCAAAGATACAGCAGCGATGCAAGCCGAACAAGGAGTTTAATTGAATTTACGGACTAATCTGGAAAACTCGATAGATTAGACGATAATAACTTGTAGACAAAGATTACAGAGTGATAATATTATCCCTTTAATTCGCCTTTCAGGAATGGGAGCCTCTGGGTTCATTTCACTTTGCATACCAGGGGGGTGCTTATCGTGACGTCACGACTTCTCAAGCGGCTCACCGATGTCTTGACGTCGGCGATAGACGATGAAGGCCTATTTGGTGTCTTTCTAATGGAGCGGAATTCTGTGAATATATCAGTGGCAGGTAAACTTCTAGAAATTAGAGTATAATGACGACATATCTATTAGCGATATTAAATTCATGCACTAAGTGAGCGAGCAACCGGTTGCCTGGGCATAAAACCGCATGCCTGTGACATCACAGCTAAACATAGCTTAATACAAAGCTACAGTACAGACATATAACCCCTGCACCAGTCGACCGGACGTCTGTCAGTGCCTATTCGTTCACGCACATGTGGGTAACATGTCAAAAAAGCCGAGCACATCAATGACCCGCGTAGCTTACGCATCAAAGCTACATTCAGTTGTGAGGTCATCCATGCATCCGTGTCCAGGAAACTGGGTGGCAGTCAGGTGTGCCGTTGAGTATTATGTCTGGGCTGCTCAGGCATTTAGTGCAGGAATTAAATGTCGGCATTGGATGTGAGACATGCACATCATGGCTTATCATCTCGCACAGAGAGTTGGCGATGCCATAAGGTCGACCAGTCGTTGGCAGAGGACCGGTTGACTGGTGCACAAATTAAGAGTCTTTACTGATATAAGACACACTACCAGAGGCCTAACCACCAAAAAGCTACCTAATGAACAAACTCTACCAGTCTAATTTGTGTAAAAAGACAACTTCTAGTACCCTTTGGTTATAAGCTAGCCTTGTATAGAAGTTAAGCCTAAAATCACGTTGACAAAGATGGAGGATACATCATGATGCAAGTGTCTCATTTATCCACTTTTGAGTGTTCTTTTGAGGACAATACTTCGTACTCAGTCCTTCCACAAGAGTTTGTCTATATCAATTCATGCCTGTAGCGCCCCAGAAAAGCAGAACTATTTTGTGATACTTTGGTGAAATCTTGACCTATTTAGAAATTTCTTCTGTTTTCAGTTATAACAGTTCTGACGTCCTCAGCACCAACTAGAGAAAAGACTACAATAGAGACCACCACGCCATTTCCTTCAACAGCTAAACCAGGTGGGTTGCATGTTGTGGTGAATCAATCCCTGTACTCAACCGGACCCAGAAGCATGAACAACAAACCAATTCTGCAGCACGGCGATCCTGTCTTCCGTGATTGCTAAACGACTAGTATCTCAGCCCCCACGCGTTTAATGCCATATATATATATATATGTTTTATTCAACAAGATCACCCGTCTTATGCAAACTCAACTGAATTACCCCAATGGGTATTTTTAAAAAGGATACAAAATATATTTCATATATAGTTACACAACTTTAACCTGATACCGATTGCGTACAAACTGTTACAGTTATCAGCGAGAAACGGCATTGCCACTGCCGGCATCAGGGGTTAATGGGTACGTTATATTTCCTTGCCCGTCTGTGTGGACGACTTTTGCAAACACAATTGACCTTTCAAGAGTTGTCATGAAAGGGAGATAAGTACGCTAGCTCCTAATGGCTGCGCCCTTTGACGGCGGACACATCGCATACAGAACTATTCAACTTGCATCTTGGTTAAATATATATATATATATATATATATATATATATATATATATATATATATATATATATATATATATATATATATATATACATGTATATATATATGTGTGTGTGTGTGTACTTATATATGTATGTATATGCGTATGTATATTTATATACACACACACACACACACAGCTCTGAAGGCTAGTAATTTGAATTGGTCCTGGAATATCCTTAAGGACTTTGCTTGAAGACAATATTTGTAAATATGTTGGCATCAGGGGTTAATGGGTACGTTATATTTCCTTGCCCGTCTGTGTGGACGACTTTTGCAAACACAATTAATGACCTTTTAAGAGTTGTCATGACAGGGAGATAAGTACGCTAGCTCCTAATGGCTGCGCCCTTTGACGGCGGACACATCGCATACAGAACTATTCAACTTGCATCTTGGTTAAATATATATATATATGTATATATATATATATATATATATATATATATATATATATATATATATATATATATATATATATATATATGTGTGTGTGTATGTGTGTGTGTGTACTTATATATGTATGTATATTTATATATATACACACACACACACACACACAGCTCTGAAGGCTAGTAATTTGAATTGGTCCTGGAATTATCCTTTAGGACTTTGCTTGAAGACATCGACAATATTTGTAAATATGTTGGCCCTTCAGGCTATTTTTTTGTGCTGCACGGTCTAATGATCGGACTTATTCTGTCATAAGGGTTTGCTTTTTTCCATGCTCCCACCGCACTGTGTGTGTATATATATATATGTGTGTATATATATACACACATATATATATATATATATATATATATATATATATATATATAAATATATATATATATATATATATATATATATATATAATATATATATATATATATATATATATATATATATATATATATATATATATATATATATATCGTTAATGAACTCTTGATAGAGAGACCACCTCTCATTAAAGACTGGTTACAGGTTTAAATAATAAAACACATTGCGTGTTAAGAAAAATATAAACATACACACACACACACATATATATATATATATATATATATATATATATATATATATATATATATATATATATATATATATATATATATTTATATTGAGAGAGAGAGAGAGAGAGAGAGAGAGAGAGAGAGAGGAGAGAGAGAGAGAGAGAGAGAGAGAGAGAGAGAGAGAGAGAGAGATGCAGCCAGGACGAGTTGGTAGGGGGACGGACGATATTAGCTTGAGGACGGCTGGACTTGACTTGGCCAGCTCCCGGCACATGCAGCTATCTGATTTGCGATGACGTCAACTGTTTAACCTAACCGCACTCATGTATATTAATTACCCATATACTTATCCACATGTTGGTTCCTTTTCACAATCTTGACTCACTTTTAAATGTTGACACTAAAACTCTCGCATCTTGTATATCAACCCAGCATGTTGCCACTCAATCTCTGTATGTTAGTACTCCCCCCGTACAGGTTAACTCTCCCTCGCACATCTTGAATAAATGTGCAAAAGGCATGCCATACCAATGGGATACATTCAATGACGTCACTCATCAAAATATTCCGCGAAATAGAACCGGTGTGGTGGCAGAGATACTATGCGTAGCGGAGAGAGTGTGGAGAGTGCGACAAACCCTGTATATACACTGAATCCAATATGGCTTCTGCTAAGCCCCTCCATTTTGTACCTCTAATTAGGGAGAGCAATCACAATCACATGGCCACATGCTAAACAACAGGAAGCCTACCACATGCTAAACAATAGGAATCCTGCATAGAGCATGAGTCAGGTAAATATTAGTTTGCATACCAATATCTAGGTGGCAGCACTAGTCATGTTACATAACATTACTAAGTAATTAAGGTCACTTAATAATCTCAACACATGTAGAGCACACCTCAACTTTGATGGTCAGCGACAATACACACTGATGTTTTCAGGTGTGAGTTGGCATCTGTCTACAATGAATGAGTGAATGAGACTTTAAAGGCACATCCGCACACAAAGGCCATTTAGAGGCATTCAATATCATCAAAAAGTGGCATGATAATTCTATTTGTCATTGTTGAAGAGCGATGACAAAGCGCAATAACTATATTTGTCATTGTTGAAGCGCAATGACAAGCAGGAAAATTCTAGATGAAAGAAGAAGAGGGAGAGGATGGTTCTGCTATTAAAATATTGCATTCTTGTGGTGCGTGGTGGAATCCAGTAAGAGGGAATTGTTATGACATATAAACGTCTTGGGAATGGGGATTACACGGGTGGGTCCCCTTCTATCAACGGTACAGTCCTCGTTGGTAATTTTGGTGAAGGTAAGGATCTCGTAGCCAGATGCAAAGAAATGCATTTTGCACCTCTGACAGCTGATTATTTCATTGCACTTGTTTATTCCTCCAATGGCTTTGCAGCAACTATCATTTATTCTTATCTAAAGGATGCAAGACTTGCAACACTTTACCTGGGATTTCAGCTTACTAATTTTGTTAATGTTTAAAAGATTTTCATTCATTTATTTATCTATCGATCAATCTACCTTATAATCCATCTTCTCTATCTATCTTTATTAATTGGTTTATTTATTTTTTCATCATTCATTTTTTCATTTATTTACTTACTTATTTACCTACCTATATATTTTCTTCCCCACCTTATTTACCTACCGATTCTTTTTGTACCATTTCAAAAATATGCGAGGTGATAGAGCTTACTTACTAGTATACTGATTGATTGATTGATATCATTTCAGAGACATGTGAGGCGATCTGGCTGCCTGTCTGCACTGGCTTTGGGTGGAACATGACGTCCTACCCCAACATTCTGGGCCACGCCACGCAGGTCGAGGCTGGCTACTTCGGCCTCCAGTACCGAAGACTCATGGAGAGTGACTGCTACGAATTCGCTGCTCACTATTGGTGCGCGGCATTTATACCCAAATGCGGCTCATCAGGTGCACTGCCACCCTGTAGGTCATTTTGTGAAGGTAAGGATCTTGTACTCAGCTGAAAGGAAATGCAATGAATGAATGAATGGTTGCTTAAAGGCACATCGGCACAAAAAGGGGAAAAGAGATACAAAGGTAGATAAGTGTTTGCAAAATTAACGTGCCCTACTAGCGAAAAGGTATGAGTCCAGAGTGATTTTAGAAATTCACTAAGGACCTGTTCTGGTTTACTATACAAATTACCCATTTTTTTCATGAATTTAACCAAAATTCTTATGATTATGTAGCTGAGTTGTTGCTTGTTCATAATTGCTAACATATTCCCCAACTCTCGCCCTGAATGATGCATATGACCACTCTGAAATGACATGTGTCAGCATATTTGCATTGACTCATATTTCAGCTATAACTGTACCCAGTACCTATTTTATGGGTAAACTATGATGATGTTGGAGGAGATCCAGTAATGACATTTCATAGAAGGCCTTACTTATGGATTTTGATGAAAATCAGAAATTTTCAATGGAGTGACCTTGACCTATGACCTTCTACAAAATGGCTGCCTCCATGCCTACTTATGAGATTTGAGCCTATGTAGAAATGGTTCCAAATAGTAACTTTGCCCACCGAGCGCGTTCAAGCCAGATTAATATGTTATGTGTTACTAATAAATACAGATTATGTGAATTTCATTTGAACGCGCTCGCTGGGCAAAAGGGTGAATTTTGTGACTTAGTGACCCTTGGTCACTTGTATAAAATTCACCATACTAGATAGTTCATAAGAGCATATGCAGGGCACTCACAAAAACAAAACTCAAGTAAACTCCTGTCGCTGTTCCCTAGGGATTCTTTGTCTCTCAAGTGACCTCGATTGATAGTGCATTGTCCAGGAAGGCCTCACACGGTTACTATTTTCAGCCTGGGTAGGTGTGGTTCAGTCAGACATACCATGCAGCAAGAAATGTTTTTCCTCATGTCTCATGAAGTGAAAAAGCTCGATTGTGCCAAAAAGTACAGTGGGCAGATGTGCAACCAGTATTTGCAAACATTTCAAATGGAATGATTTTTGGTTTCTTACCTGTGAGAAGTGGATATACTGTGGGTATGCCTTCTTGGTTATATGTACAGTTGTACTAGTGTTGCTATTTTTCTTTTCAAGTTATTTGAAGTTTTTAATAGTATATAATTTGTGAAAACTTGAATATCCTTATTGTTTTTTAACATATCCTCAAAAAAGAAATGTGGTATCTGGTGACTCTGTTTGTGTTCTATCCTTGCGTACATAAGTTAAAGAGGGCTGATATTCATCATAAAATATTCTTTTATAAAGTAGTTTGAATGAGAATGTCAATGTCATGCACCTGTGCTAATCTCATATATTCTCTCCAATTATGATCTGGTAATATGTACGTGTTATTTAATCTGGAAATGTGATGTACTGAACTGTGGTTATGCACATTATGCTCGAATTATGATCGAGCATATATGCTTTACTTTGCAGGATGTTGACAGTTTTGAACCTATATGAAAACTTTGTTTTATCATTCCATATCGTATATTGAGTTCAGAATATGATGCTGATGAAAATAAACCTTTATGTTTGTTCATGAATATATTTTATTTCCAAACTTTAAATAGTTTGGTCATCTATCCCCCCAATCTTGAAAAGGCCCACCCCCCAACCATGAATAACATTTTCATGCCAAAAATGCATTCAGTGTACTCACAATGAGTGTGACTATCCATTTCTATCATCAGAAAGCCTGTAATGAGGGATTTTTGAAATTGGGTAATTTGTACAGTAAACCAGATCAGGTCCTTAGCAACGTGGTCCTCCTTGGTTCATTTAAAATAAACGTTTTGGGGGCTCAACGTTACTGTCCAGATATTGACTTTTCAACCTCTTAACGGGGGGGGGGGGAGGGTTGAGATAAGAAAGCAGCATTATATTAAGCATCCTTCACACATCTAGACGTCTTATTTATCAGACTAGGTCCTCCTCTGAAGAGAAGTTTGTGAGTTGCTGGTGTTTTATAAATATGTTTGATGCTTTGATATTTCTCAATCTGCTCACTGACAGAAATGAAGGCCGTCACTTTCCTAGATTTCATAATTAAGACTTGAATTGTTTTCAACCTTCTCACAAATAAATGTTTTCAATGGCACGGTATAAGGATGAAGTAAGCATATGTTTGGTATAACTAGAATGCTTCCATAAGACACACCTTTATTCGATGAACCCTTTCCCTTAAATTCAATGATATTTACATGCAAAATGTTGTCAATCCAACAAATTGATTCAGGATACTTAGTTTTCTTTGTTAAACCTAGCATTTATTTATACTTGATGAATAGTATTATATTTATTACTGTATTTCTATGCAGGGTAGTTGCTTCCCATGAGCCTGACTCCTGTAGGTCATTCCAAAAAACCTTTCAAGAAGCAGACATTATACATGTAACACATCTATTGATACTCACAGATGTTTGCATATTTCAGTTGCCCGTTCCGAATGTAGCCACGTGATACCAGAATTACCCTGGCCAGGGCGCTGTGATGTCCTACCGGAGTCTAAGAGTCCTGACGTGTGTGTGCAGGAACCCAGGCCAGGTGAGTCATCCAATAATTCATAATTACGTGCTTAAAAGTTTGATTTTTTGAATTTCGTTTTTCATCACTTTTTTTGCCATATTGCGGCCAAGTATTGACTAGCCAGTTGTAACTGGTGGGGGAAACTGAAGTACAGGGAGAAAACCACCGCCTCACCCCAAGTCACTGACAACTTTCTCACATGTCCCATTCATTTTGCTTTTAAAATATTTTGTGAGCAGATAATTAGAGAATATGGCCTATTGTAAATTATGCTTTAATTCTGGTCTAATGTGAACTAGCTCTTATATTCTGAACACCATTTTTTTTAAGGAGGAAGAGGAAAGTGTGAGAAGATTCCGACCCCACAGTGCCGCAACTATGGTTACCAAGAAACTTCCTTTCCTAACCTACTGGGCCACAAGACACAGGAGTTCGCCCTGCAGCACCTCAACGACGTGGCCAAGATCCATTCAGTGTTCCATTGTTCTGAGCATCTTATCCTGTTTGGGTGTTCCATCCTCTTCCCACGCTGTTCTGGCAATGGGACGGTCCCCTTCCATGTGATTCCACCGTGTAGGAGTCTGTGTGAGGGTACGTGTAGGACGTTTTTGCTATTGTGGGTAAGGATAGGGGAAGGATGCTATGTACAGTGTCAACATCTTATTCCTGCAATAAATGTGTGGGCAGCCTGACCATGATACACAACTGCACTTCCAATTGCCAAACAGTTTTCTTTGCATGCATGCATGACCTCACAACTGAACGTAGTTTTAATTTGCAAGCTACATGGCTCTATGTTCCTTACTTTCGACATTTTAGTTTAGGTCATATCGCGACAAGATAGAAATCTGTATCTGGGAAGGAATTCCCTTTTCTTCACGAATAGTTCCAAGGCGTCTTTCAGTTGCATAAACAGCCCTCCACAACCCTGCATATTTATTTACTGCCCAGAGAAGGGACAGTGATAAAGTTACCCTTATTGGATGTTCATCCCCTTCCCTGCTGGTTTGATAATACGGCATGTTAACATTACCAATATACCCTATAAGCACCTTCACATTTGGTTCAAATATAGTAAACTAGGTAATATACTTCGAAAATGTATCAATTTTACTAGGAAATCAAAAAGAAAAGAAAAGAAGAATTTAAGAAGAATTTAAGAACTAAGTTATCGTTAATTATATAACATACATATATTTCCTTTTTCTATATAATAAGGTATGTGATTTTCCTTCTTTATTTCTCTAGCAATGTTCCATCACTGTGGCTTCTTTGTCCAACTATTGCGGTCGACGTGGATGATTCAGCTGAATTGCTCCAGCTTCCCCGAGAGCTCAGATCCAGAGGAATGTGTACATCTCCCCAAGTCACAGCCACGCAAACTGGCAGGTAAGTAGCGCTAACCCTATTATGCTATTACACTGCGCATTCTAAGTGCCCCTGGAGGCAAGTGAAAGAACCAAAAACTTAATGACAATGAATGAATAAATGAATGGTTGCTTAAAGGCACATTGGCACACAAGGGCCATTCAGTGCCATACCATGTTTAAACTAATGGTCCTTTGTCGTTGGCAACCTTTTCAAAGAGTCCCTTAAAGCTGTTAACATTAAGATATTCATTTCTGGATACGATAAAATCACTTCCGCACAATCAAATAAGATATGTTTGACAGTCAAGTGACAATCGCAAGTTGTGCATTTGGGAGGATCCTCCTTTTTTAAAATGAAAGAGTGAGTCAAGTGACTGTGACCAATCTGTATCCTAGCTAAAGCACTCTCCTGATGCCTAATGATTCTAAAACATCCAGCTTCTCCCAACATCACTGGGAATCCAGTAAAATTGTATTCTTTTCTATGGTACTGTACTAGCCAATGAAGGCGTTCCAGCACCCTAAGTACAAGGGGATGCATCCAGTCTCAATGCAAAATGGCCTGAAGTGCAGACTTTGAATTAGAGAAAATGGTATACTGTAAAGTTTGAAATATTAGCGAGATTAAATTTAGCGAATCGATCCATTTTTCCATAATAGCGAATCGTAATATTCGCGTGTGAACCATTTAGAAAAACGCCATCTGCCGACAGATATTCAAACTAATTTTTGGAATATTGAGATCGGCAAATATACCCCTTAAATGGACAAATCAGACATTTGATAGAAGAGACTTGCCGGGGTAAATTGTAATTGATACAGACGAGTGCCTGTTTGTTGACTTCATTCGTCAAGACCCAAGATCAAGGGCGACACTGACTAGTGTTAACTCAATCCCTGCCATACATTTACATTGTAATACTTACCATGATGGTCCTGGTATGAATGAAAGAGCTGTTAGCTTTGTTATACGGCTAGCTTCGCCGTCCATCTTACAGGGCTCTGTTCATTTCATAGGGCAAGGTATAACAGCGCCACCAAACGATAGAGATACCGACCTCTTCACTTGCCAAGCGAATTCGACAATCGGCTTACTCAGTGTCAGTATCAATTTCAACCAACCCTCCCTATCCCATGTAATCACCTATCACCAAATCATAATGTAATTAAATACAGGTAGATATGCCGCCGTTTAATCTGTCCTCCTGGGGGTAAAACTAAAAGTGTTGATGAGATAAATGTCTTTAATTTACCGATCTCAAATGATGAAGATCGGTAAATTAAGATTCGGCAAATTCTTATAATGGCCATACTGGCATATTTCCGACATGTTCACAGTCCACGGTCGTGCACATGGCTTCCAAATACAGCAACGCGCCTGGGGACTTGTGCACAGTTTCGGCCGTTTAAAAAAACAACTAAATACGGATGTTTTGGACTACATGGCGACGGATACAATAACAGTACATAGAAAAATAGTTGAAAAATGGAACAAATATGAACGAATCTGACCCACTCGCTAAAGTCACCAATAATAGTTCCACGTTAATATTTCAAACTTTACAGTAATTCCTTTAATCATCATTGGCGCTGAAGCAGCCTTTTCATTCAAAAGAGAACCATCAGTGTAAATAAAATCAGTCTCGATGAACCGCTTTAACTTCATTGTGTAAACTCATTTAAATGAAAGTATCTGTTTGATTCTTCTTTGCATGTGAGTGAGGTTAACATTCGTAATTCTGTATGTCCACAGAGGCATATTAGGAAATTGAAACTTTGCTATAGAGTCAGGGTTAAAATTGAATTCCTCCAAAGACTCTCTTATACTACTACCAAAAATTGGAACGACTTTTGCTTTTCTACTCAAATGGTCCAAATACAGTTTTAGAATTTCGTTTTTTCGTCACATTTGTGCCATATTGTGGCTTATTCGTGACTAGCCAGTCGAAAGATACAAAGGGTTAAAAATACTTTCATGCACATGGTTATTTGGGTTTGCCGCTATTTTATTTGCAAATTGATGGGCATGTTTTTCTATAAGAAGATAGAGAGGGAGCTCTTTTTCTTTAATACAAATACTCTGTGCTGGTGATGTTCTTTGGTCTCCAAGAGAGAGCCTCCAACCCCCGGGGGGGCACTTGGGTATTTAGGGGGGTGCATACGTTCGTTATCAAAATTAAAAAATACCCCTAAAGCACTGATTTCTGGCCAAAAAAGCACCCTTATTTTAATAAAACGCTGATTTTTTCCACTAAATAAACACCCCTTCTTTTGTCAAAACACTGACATTGGATGAACAAGAACACGTATTTTAACTTAAGATTTTATAATCCTCTGCTTGTTTAGCGGCAGCAAACTCGGAAGCCCTGAGTCACTTCGGGAGTCACTCGGCGTCAGAGCCGCGTATATTTCGTGGATTGTAAGGGGATTTTGACCCCCATACTTCGTATCTGGGTACAAAAAAGTACCCTTCTTTTACAAAATCGCGGACATGCGGAGGTCTTAAAAAAAGACCCCCTTCTTCCGCGAAATACGTAACGAAGGTGCGGCCCCCCTCTGTATTTGAGGGCCCCCCCCGGGCTCCAACCATGGTTCTGAATAGCATCCAGCAAAGAAATATAAGATTTACATGCTGCCCCATATATAAATCACCCATAGTCTAACTTAGATCAAAGAAGGGGACCTATACATTAGAAAAAAGTACTGTACGATGCCCACCCCAATCAGTGTTAGACACAGCACTCATTAAAGTAGGGTTATTACTGAGAACCAAATAAAGATCAGGATGGAGACCCCTTCTTCAACAGAAATATATACTTTGATTGGGAGAATGTAAAACAATTGTTATCAGCACAATCTTCAATTCTATTTTAATGGAGTTGAAGCTGGCATAAGTTTAGATCGATATGAGACACCAAAGTTATCTACAAACAGAGACTTATCAACACCGTTTCTTATACAGCTGGTGATGCTGTTGACCTTAACAATAAGTGACTGATGAAATGCTACCCTGAGGAACTCTGAGAGGGATGTCCATATTCTGACTCGTACATTTTATTTCAGTTAAATATGTTTTGTATAAAAAGAGGCAAATGACCCCTGTCATGTAAATCGTTCATGATGTCGTATTGGCAGCGTACATAGCGAGATCACCTTCCCGTCAAATCTCATGAGATTTGACGGGATCTCAACACACTACGTCAGGGATGGCGGCCATTTTTAATAGCGCAGTTTATCATTAGTCAGACCCGTGAGTGGAAGTGTTTTCTAGTCTCCCTTCGTCTGGTAGCTGCCACGGCTGATCCCAGCTGAAGTCAAGTAGGTCATCACAACATTTGGCGCTGCGAGTAAAATTTTTCCTTGCTACAATGATTTTTTGCTGTAGTAACGTTAGTTGAATTTAGAGCTGAAGTTTGCCAGGGATATCAGATCTTGGATGATTGAAAATCAAAATGGATCTAGCTGCAAGCCATTAGTGTCAAATTAGATACATGTCGAGATAGTAATATTTGAATCAGTTGAATATGTTTGATCTATATTTTTGAGTATTTTTGAACTGTTTTGGGTAGATCTTTGTTGCTTAGCAACAGCAAAACATCTGTGTAGATTTTTCATATGAGTTGATTATTTTAAGTCATCACACAGTTTAAAGCACATAGTTCAATATATTATCCTTGAGATCACATGATCAAATAATCAAAACTATTGCTTGAAAAAATCTTTTTGACAAAAAATTGAATAATCTGACATAGTGTGTTGTTGTTATTCTTTGTGCATGTGAACGTTGAGTAATGTACATGTCGGATCTTGCACATTCAAATATCAGCACATTTACACTAGCAGTTGTTCTCTAAAGCATTGACATCGAAACCGTTCAGAGACGGATTCTTAACCGATTATTGTCGGAACATCCTGGTATTTCCTGATCCTGCCGGAGTGAGAGAGTGAATGTCTGTCAACTTGATCCAAGCCAGCTACGAGGGGTTAAGGAGTTGGCCACAGATTGGTCACGCGTCAGCGACTCACATTATCGACATAAGAAATGAGTGTAACTTGCAGAAAGTTCCGTTTACATTTCGAGATCTCGCTTATAAGCCGACCATACAAACAAACATAGCTACTCTGCTGCGCGATGGACAATGCTTTTTCGAAGGTCAACCTCTGCCGTTCAAGTTAGATGATACGTCGCACGATGGATATGCTGTGGGGGGCATTGCAACCACAGATGACACAGACCTGCAGATGCAAGGTAACCAACCCTCCTAGTCACCTAAATCTGTGTCTCAGAAGAAACTGCTGAAGAAATCACCAAAGCAGTCATCTACAACTCCATCTCATGATTCAGTTATGCCCTATTGGTTGAAACAAGCAAGACACAACTTAGAGCAAGGCAAAGAGATCCAGATAGAGCATGAAGAAGATCTTGAAGCAGAAGATGTTCTGTCTGTAATCCTGGATTTGTTTCAGCAAAAACCTGTTTCTGGTATGCGAATGACTACTGTCATTTCTCAGTCTAATAGTGAACCGACTACTGTCGGATCATCTACAGATGCAGGAATTATGTTTGGAACACAAGATGAACCATCCAGTGATGGTGATTCAGTGGAACCGCTGTGTAGCGGATCCCAAAATTCGCCTGAAACAACTTCTCCACAATTGCAATATACTTGGGTAAAATGTGATCATCCACATTGTGGAAAATGGCAGGAAAATTGAGAAAACATGCTGATCTGATCGACAAAGATAATCCTTGGTACTGCAAGATAAGCCCTGATATTCACTTTAACAACTGCAACATCGATGAAGAAGCTGTAACCAACATATAACAGCTATAATCAACACCAAATAACGGTGTTCAAGCACGGACCTGATCGCTCTCTTTTGTCCTGTTGTAGACCTGCTAGATGTCTTCTCGACGTGGCATGAAACGACGTGGACCATCTATTGCCGGACCACCTGGATGTGAGGGACCGTCGATTGCCAGACCTTTGTCATCTTCTGGATCTTCGAAAGGACCGATTACTGTCGGACCTTCTGCCAGAGGACCAACTACTGTCGGGCCTTCTGCGGAGAAGTCAAAGAAAAAAGGCCAGGAATGCCCTGAGTGTCAAGAGGTGCCAGAACATATGAAACGGCACATCGTTCAGTTACACATTGCACCACATCTCCCTTTGATTGCCGCCGCATGTGTCCGAACATGGACCCTTCCAAATCAATCAGCACGGTCCAGCTTTTTGCAGTGGCGTTAGGACATTCTTGGAGTTCCTCAAGGAGAAACTGGGAGTCGCTTTTGGTCGACTGATCCAAGTCATTCGTGATCGGAAACTTGTACCCCGAGGAATTACCTTCACTCTTCCAGAATTGGATGTCCTCGACTATTATGATCGTGAATCAGGTTTGGAGAAATTAGAGTACCGAAGTACTGAGGAACCGATACGTGTTTCATCTCTTCTGCATTGTCGAACCATCCATAACATCTTACTTCATATAGTCAAGGTCACACCAGCTCCACCTCTGCAGATCAAGATTACGATGTCGAATCCCCCAGAAAAAGAAAAACCTCAGTTGGTTGTCAGTTTTTCCTCCACTGAAGAAAAGAGAACTGTTCAGCTCAAGTCGAAGGTAATTGTCGTACCTGCTGCCGAAATTATTCTTCCTGGTGAGAAGGACATCGAGACTCCGTTTGTTGACAGCCATTGTCATCTCGACCGATTATTTAACCAGTCTCATCATCAAGGTTCACTGGAGGAATATTTTTATGCCAAACTACGTTTTCTCTCCTTTTTTCATGGGCTGCATAACCGTTTTCAGCGATCCGCCAACATATATGAGCAATTCCTCTATAATCTCAACCACCCTCAGCGTAAATGGCATTAACGGTTAGTGTTCGGAATCGGTCACAATTTTCAAGATCAATCATCGGTCGATCTGAACGACCGATGACCGATTAATAATCGAAGTTGTGTACATGGTTTTCCGTGTCGCCATTGCTGTTTACTTTAGTCATAAGGTACCGCGACACCTAGTGGTATCAACACACACTAGCGTAATTGCGTCATGCGCATTTGCGCTATGGTGCCGATAACCACAACAACAATGGCGGCATCGTAACATCCCCTCAGCACGCTCAGAGAGGTGGATCTGGAGCGGTCCAGCAGTGTTTCCTCTTTGGTGGGGCAATAAATAGGTAACTAAACTTTTTTCTCAGATTTTCTGACAGGCAGGACTACCGAAAGTCCAGCTATTTCTTTGAATATAATTTTTATCCATGTTCGTTTTTTTGTTCGAACATGTGAAATTGCGTTCGATCATCATAATCAGAGGCACAAACGTACGCTGTTAGGCTTGTTCGAACAATCGGACGAACACTATTAACGGTTGTATTGGATAACATCTGAAGCTTGCCAATCACTATTCAGAGCATGTAGAGGAGTATATCAGGAAAGTTGTGAAAGAACAGCCAAAGATCGTTGCCATTGGGGAGATGGGGTTAGACTTTTCAAAGAAGGACATTAAATTCACAAAAATGTCATCAACGCACCGTTTTTAGAAAACAGCTTGCTTTGGCAGTGGAGTTAAAGAAAGTTGTAGTTATACACTCCCGGGATGCAGGAACGTATTGCTTCCAGCTGGCCAAGGAAATCCTTCACATCAAGGTTCTCTGGAGGAATATTTTTATGCCAAAGGACGTTTTATCTCTCCTTTTTAGATGGGCTGCATAACCGTTTTCAGCAATCCGCCAACATATATGAGCAATTCGGCATGTATATAGTGTATATATATATTTTTTTTTGAACCGAAAAGTATCGGATCAATATGGACCCGTCCATGACGGATCTGATTTTAACACATGAACCGTTTATTGACGGATCATTCTTTTTGTTTACTGACGGAGTATTCTTTGGGGATAAGAGGCGTTCCTTTCAGGATGGGGAGGAATGTTGTATTGGCAGCGTACATAGCGTATTTGAGACACAAGGTTTAGTGTATTTTCTACTTA
Source organism: Maea johnstoni (assembly GCA_963942565.1). NCBI lineage: Eukaryota > Metazoa > Annelida > Polychaeta > Spionida > Magelonidae > Maea > Maea johnstoni. Next base: position 4,669,649 of record OZ012687.1, on the reverse strand, counting down.
ATGTGTATCTTTATCAGTATGTTTGACTATGTACTAAATGGTACTTGTGTTATTTCTTTGCAGTTTTTGCGAGTTGAATTCACTGCGAACCATGAGTTTGTACCTGCGACATTTCATTGCGAAAGAATAAAAGCTCAGTGATACTCAAGCCTGTTTCCTGCGTTATGTTCCCCATTAGCTAAACCCGCCATGAGATTTGACGAGATCTCAACACACTCTGTCAGGGATGTCGGCCACTTTGAATAGCGCAGTTTATCTATAGTCAGACTCTCGAGTGGAAGTGTTTCCTAGTCTGCCTTTGTCTGATAGCTGCCACGGCTGATCCCAGCTGAAGTCAAGTAGGTCATCACAACAATGATACCATATTTCCATGCTGTGTCATATGCTTTTTCAAAGTCACAAAGATCTGATTTTAACACATGAACCGTTTATTGACAGATCTTTCTTTTTGTTTACTGACGGAGTATTCTTTGGGGATAAGAGGCATTCCTTTCAGGATGGGGAGGAATGTCGTATTGGCAGCGTACATAGCGAGATCATGTTCCCGCTGTTACAGCAAGCATTCCTTGCTTTGGTGCTGCCCTCTTTTGCTTATTGTGATTTCTAGTTTTTCAGGTGTCAGTTTTTAGGTCAAATGTCATAGCCTCTCTTTAGGTGTGACAGTCTATAAATATGTGTGTAGAGACTGGTTCTTTCTATTTCATTTCTGGGTGTGCCCCTGTGCACTGCTGGGTGATTCGGCTCTTATGGAACGCCCAGTGTGCCAAAACCACATGTTTCTGAAACATGAGAGATGTTTAGGAAACATGTACATGTTTCCTAAACATCATTCGCCATATTTATGAGATATCACCTAAATGCAGAGATATCTCCTAAACATGAGAGATGTTTCAGAAACATCGCTGATTACTAGATATGTCTGACAGAAATCATCAATAAAGTCAGAGATATTTAAGAAACATCTCTCATTTAAGTGATATCACTCGTGATATCACTTAATTGAGAGATGTTTCCTAAACATGTACATGTTTTAGTGATATCACAGTATCACTTGAGTGATATCACCTAATTGTGAGATGTTTCTTAAACATGTACATGTTTCCGAAACATCACTCATTTACGTGATATCTCAGACAGTACCCTTTTGGATACATCAGGCACTAAAAGAGATATCACTTAAATGCAAGATGTTTCTTAAACATGTACATGTTTAAGAAACATCTTGTATTTAAGTAATATCACTCACATTTAGGTGATATCATGATATCACATAATTCAGAGATGTTTAGGAAATATCTCTGAATTATGTGATATCGCGATATCAAGAAAATTAATTAGGTGATATCTCTCGAAGTCAGAGATGTTTCGTAAACATCTCAGATGTTTCAGAAATATGTGGTTTTGACACGCCAGGCGGACCTGACGCCATTGTGCCAAAACTATATTTGAGAGATATCCATTAAATAAGAGAGATGTTTGCGAAACATCTCTAAATTAAGTGATATCACTTCAAAAAATTAAGAGATATCTTGTAAACATGTAAGATGTTTGTGAAATAGCGTGATGTTTCCTAAACATCTCACATGTTTCAGAAACATCTCACATGTTTCAGAAACATGTGGTTTTGGCACACTGGGCGTTCCATAGGCTCTCTAGTATGGAACTATGGCTGTACAGAGGTATGTTTCTAGTGGTTCTTCTTTATCTCTTCAGTGTATTTGAGACACAAGGTTTAGTGTATTTGAGGTTTAGTGTATTTTCTACTTAATGTGTATCTTTATCAGTATGTTTGACTATGTACTAAATAGTACTTTGTACCTGCGACATTTCATTGCGAAAGAATAAAAGCTCAGTGATACTCAAGCCTGTTTCCTGCGTTATGTTCCCCATTAGCTACACCCGCCATGAGATTTGACGAGATCTCAACACACTCTGTCAGGGATGTCGGCCATT
>OZ012687.1:4632883-4667496 GCA_963942565.1 Maea johnstoni | reverse complement strand
CTGCTAGACTGCCCGGCCGGACCACTGGGTATCTTGTGACCGTTGAGCGTTAACCTATCAATGCTTAGGAGATCCTCGAAAAAGTGTCGTCTGGATCCATGATACTTTTGTCGATAACTTTGGGATTCAGAAATGTTTTTCAAAATATTTGAAGGAAACTTGTTGGCATTGTTCTGATTCACATATCTCTTTGAAATATTTGCCAACTTTGTTTAGACTACTTTCAAGATTTCACTAACATTGTCAGGCTGCTTTTGGCTGCTGTGGGCCCATGGAATACGCACATGGTCCGATATTTACAAACATAACTCTATGAACTGGGCAATGTTTTAGAAGAGAAACTGGAAGATGACTTGTAAAACCTACCATGATCAATAACCTGTAATAAAAATATTATTCGATATATAGCAACTCTTTATGAACATTCTTCCGTATGTTTCAAGGAATGGGGATCAAAACTGTACATCATTATGAATATATCCCCACATATTTCAATCAATGTGGACGTCTCTGTGGTGTTGATTTGCTTAAAAAGATAACTCTCTACTAATTAATTCCAATGTGTCAGACACTGTGGACGCCTGTGTCGTAACGCTATCAAAATATCAATACGTTATTAACATATTCCTATGTGATTCAAACAATGTAATTAAATTATTACCGTTTTAATGACACCTCCCAATCTTTCCTCCAACAATGGGTATGTTTATGAGTTGAATGTGTGAAGATAATTTATTTACATATTCCCAGATGTTTCCCCTAAGACTATTAACATGATTTGTTTTTCTCGGGTGTTTACCTGGCGTGAATGTGTTAAAATAATGACAGGTGGCGATGATATTCTCTACCTGATAACACTCAGGAACCTGGAGATACACCTCGCGTCTAGTTATAGGATTATGCTGCGTTGAGGTGTGTTTTGGGACGGGGCTTTTAACTGGCTTGCAATGGTACCCATCACCTTAACATGTTTATTTTTCTCGGTGTAAATGTGTTAAAATAGACCACCATTAAATCATGTGCAGCATGGGACCTGGCCGGCCTCGCAACAGGTAGCATGTAAATATAGACGATACTACATACTTATCGTACCTACTGATCCCATGTGGCAATAGGGGTGGTCTAATGGGCAGGTCACTTTACGGCAAAGAGAACTACATGTAGTCACCTGAAAACCGTGCTACTTGCTCTATCGGACATGTGATGTGTTTTATTTCTTTATCTTCTCCTTATGAGATTAGGAATCCAGCGCGTGTAGCCTATGGCATCATATGACCACAGTAAACTTAGTTTGGACCGACATTTGTATGGATGACGTAATACTTATATGAAACTGTTGAGTAGTAGAAGAAGAAGGAGAAGAAGTAGTAGTAGTAGTAGTAGTAGTAGTAGTAGTAGTAGTAGTAGTAGTAGTAGTAATAGTAGTAAAAGAAGAAGAGGAAACACTAGTAGTAGTTGTTGTTGTTGTTTTTCTTGTTGAAGTATTAGTAGTATAGTAGTAGTAGGAAAAGCCTCTAGTGAACAAAGGCAATCATGATTGTACCCTACAATGAACGCCAGATAAAGCGATACTCAAATCAACTGAAGCACATGAAGTGATGAACATGTCTCGTAATGACTTGATCAGAAATGATATCTCAACATGGTCTTTTACGTAACATTATCATATATATCAGTTTAGATTGTACGACCTCTCCTAGATTAAACGATCCAGCAACTTTTTCATATCTGTTTCATTTTCCTAGAAATGAAAACTTAGTAAAGTGGTCATATCATGTCTTATCTTACTACATCAGAGAAAAATATTAACTGGCACTGCTCGTTGTTGCTACAATGGGCATATCTTATCACATTACATAAGAGGAGAACTTAATTAGCAACGCTGCTCGGTGCTATCATATTGTTAATTATTTAATAGCGTCTATACAGCGGCTACTTCCAGGTAACAGTTGTGAATTTAATTCTCGTCAGTAAAAGCTTGCCATCAACCGTATGATGATGCCAGTAAGTGAAAAACTTAAGATTCTCCTTCAATTTTGTTATTCAAAAGACGTTTTCGCAAGAAAAACAATACGGTATGGTCAGACTGGTTCTGGCTACTATAAGGATAAACGGAAAGTTCCAGCACGAAAGATATAGGTAGATAGATAGATAGATAATCCTTATTTCAAGTCGGTAATAATTTTACATAATAAACACGAGCTGCCAGGGCTCCTGGCCGACTACAACATAACAATTCAAAATTACAGGGTGTAACAGCAATATAGATGATAAGGAGAGGGGAAGTAAGTTGGCACATACTAATTGACAATGAGTAATATATTCAGTCTTACAGGACATATGTTTATGTCTTTGGAGTAAAATAGCAGATACTCCTGCTCATTGACTGGTATTACTTATACATGTAGCAGCAGAGAGAGAGAGCAGGTACAGCTAGTTCCAGACCAGGTTGAGATTAGGTTTTTGAACTCTTTTAGTGATGTTGTTTGTCTCAAGTTGTTAGGTAGTGAGTTCCATATTTAGGTCCAGTATATCTAATCGATTGCTTTCCAAAGGAGATGGTGTTAAATGGAGGTAATATTAGAGAGTGATTCCTTCTAAGGCTGCATTCAGATTCTCTCTCTGTGAAAAGAGAGCTGACATAGGGAGGGGCCCCTCTATGGACAGCTTTCAGGATCTCTGTAGCTAGGGATCTCAGTCTACCTAGATGTAAGCTTTGTAGTTTAGCCTGATCTAGTAGCTCCTCATAGCTGCTTTTGAATAAGCTTTGCTTTTGGTGATGTGTAAACTAACTGGCATTTGTTACACCACCCAAAAAGGAAAGGGTTAGGGTTTTCTACACAATCGGATGTTCAAGTTATGGATGTGTTCAATTAACAATAATCAATATCTAACACTATTCTGTTCATTTCCTATGCAGCAGCTATGTACGAATCAGACTCGCAATGGAATCGACTCCGGAGCTCGAAGGTGATCGTCGTCGTCATCGTCTTCGTTGCTCTTCTCTGCGATAGCCTTCTCCTGACTCTCGTGGGTAAGTCTAGAAACTTTTTACTTTATTACCCCTCCCCCTCTTCTCCTGACTCTCGTGGGTAAGTCTAGAAACTTTTTACTTTATTACCCCTCCCCCTCTTCTCCTGACCCTCGTGGGTAAGTCTAGAAACTTTTACTTTATTACCCCCTCCCCCTCTTCTCCTGACTCTCGTGGGTAAGTCTAGAAACCTTTTACTTTATTACCCCCTCCCCCTCTTCTCCTGACTCTCGTGGGTAAGTCTAGAAACCTTTTACTTTATTACCCCCTCCCCCTCTTCTCCTGACTCTCGTGGGTAAGTCTAGAAACTTTCTGCTTTATTACCCCCTCCCCCTCTTCTCCTGACTCTCGTGGGTAAGTCTAGAAACCTTTTACTTTAATACCCCCTCCCCCTCTTCTCCTGACTCTCGTGGGTAAGTCTAGAAACGTTTTGCTTTATTACCCCCTCTGCGATGCTAGTTGATGTTATCGGATATCTCGACCATAAGAGTAAGGAGTTGCCTGGTGGTCAAGATTAAGTTAAATTTCACACCATGGATCGGGTAAAATGTCATTGGATTTGTGACAATCATTCTGCAAGGGTAGTTAACTTACTACCCACCCCTTCCCTGAGACAAGTAGAATAAGACCATACCAATCGTGTTAACGGTTTGCCCTTTTCCCGGCTAAGCGATACAAATTATGATACATAGGTTTTACGCCCCCTCAGACAACAACATAAGACATCGTGTGCCCACCCCCCCCCCCCCCCCCCCCCCCCTCTCTCTCTCTCTCTCTCTCTCGTAGACATATGACCTCAGGCAGTGTGTAGTTGATTGTCGGCGACATCACATGCTTTTTAAGATGAACGATATTTGGTTGGCAGTTGTAGAGATGTAGGGCATTCCGTATACGCATCAATGAGCACTGCGTAACCCACCCTTGTCATATGACCACGTACCCTGAGCAGTTGTAGGGATGTAGAGCATTCCGTATGAAGATCAATGGTTTTTACGTAACTCACCTACCATGTCACGTGTGAACAGGTACTCATTGAACTATAAACTCTGAGCCTTGTCCACGATTAAGCTTTATTGCGGCTCAGTGCGACCGTAAGGCGTTGTTGCACTTGATTCCCCTCTGAGAGCTCTGCACACTATATACTAGTATATAAGGTCCTTGACTTACCGTGGCTTAATTAGCTGCCTGGACCATTTATTCTGGATATTGCGCTAATCCATTCTCAGACACAATTTTAACGGCTGGTAGTAATAGTAGTAGTAGTAGTAACTTGTAACTTTCTCACATGCCCCAGGCTCGATTCGAAACAGGGCAGTAGTAGCTCTTGTTGTTTTGTTGTGATAGCACCAGCAGTAAGAGCAGCAGAGGTTGTACTAACTGCGATAGTAAAGGTAAAGGTATTCAGTTTATAGTCTTGTATCCACAGAAGTGCTCACACGACCTTCCTCCCCTAGCAGGCCTGTACACACGGAAACCATTTCAATCCCCCGAGGGATATTCCAGAGCAGTTAGCAGCATATAAAGCACAAGCTCTAAGCACTGTCTTATTAATGCTAGGTACCCATTTTGCAGCTGGGTAGACTGAGGCAATATGGAACGAACTGTCATGCCCAAAGACAAACCAACGTGAATCGAACCAGCGACCTACTGATTACTAGTCCGACACCTAACCAATTGAGCTACTATAGTAGTAGTAGTAGTAGTAGTAGTAGTAGTAGTAGTAGTAGTAGTAGTAGTAGTAGTAGTAGTAGTAGTAATTGTACTAGCAGCAGCAGTAGTAGTAGTAGTAGTAGTAGTAGTAGTAGTAGTAGTAGTAGTAGTAGTAGTTAGCGTTAGTAACTTCTCATGGAATGTACCACGGCTCGCCTCTAATCATTAACCTATGCAATTTCATTAATCATTTTATGCATTGGACCCGCCACTTTGTCGTTACGTGAAGAGTGCTTGTCAGTAAGAGTTATCAGTTTATCAAGACAGGCGCGATTATTAGCACTGGACATGTCTCTGTTTAATAGGTTTATCTCATAGGTGTGGCCGCGCTTTATGTTAAGTTCTTGCAATTAGAAAAAGAGCATGCATACATCTTGCCATATACCATTTTCACAACAAAGATAACTAATAATATTGCGTTGTTTCCCGGCGTTGTTTTGGACATGTGGAAAGGATACAAAATTACACAAATAAATTACACATAACGCATTTGTACACATACAAAACCAAAAGTCAATATCTAGTTCAGACTCCTAACTAGCTGAGGCACTGATGAGAGGAGCTCAGTTAATGATATGATATAAACTCCAGGGTTTGAACGCCTTGTTGCTACTACATAGTGCACATTACACAACCTGAAAACTGTCAAATCAGCTTTTTATAATTGCATGTGTAAAACGCCCAGTGCTCGACCCCTATACCCTTATGCTGCTGGTGGCTAATTTAGCCATTAAAATGATACAAAAACCATGAAAAATGATTGAAACCCTGGCATATGGGTACTCATCTGAGAGTACTCAGCGAGAGCTATTTAATGAATACCAACATGACAGGGTTTAGAGGGTTTTCAAAAGTCTTTGCGTCCATGTGCTTTGGACGAAAGTAGTCTCAGCATTGGAAGGTGTTAAGTAAGCACCCTGATAAGAATTGGTGTAATTGAGAGTTTCTTGTTTCAGATCCTATCTTACCTGACATGCTGAGTAAGATAGATGCCCGCCAGGAGGCGGAGGAAGGGAACACGAGTTTGTCGTTGTTTAACCAGACGCAGATAGTGGGCGCGCAAGTGAACCTTGATGCACGAGAACTCAACTCCAACGGTCGCTTCGGCTACCTGATTGCCGCCAAGGGGGCGGCACAGTTCATCTTTAACCCTTTTGTTGGCGCACTTATCACAAAGTAAGTAGCAAGTTTACTATTGCGCAATGTTGGCACATTGGTCCTCGGAGGTATAGTCATAAAGTACTTGGCATTTTTGGTTTGTTTTATCGCATGTTACGTTACTGATATAGTGTTAAATCAGATAACGTGTAATCCAAATTAAAGGTATGGTACGGTATTCGACTAGGTGACAGTGGCATCTAAAACTTAAAATACATTTAAATCCATTTAAGATATACTCTACAATGATAATTTCATGAATTTTTTGCATAAGCTATAATTGTCAGATCCCCCTTGGAAATCCAAAATGAAAAGGGGGGTCACCCGTCATCCCGTTCATATAGGTGGCGCCAAAGTGGCGCTAAATTAGAAAATTTCATGTCTAAAATAGAAAGTCCATTATGAAATTACCCAACAATACAAATTTCATCAAACCTTGCACAGACTTTCATTATTAGGTTCCCTTCGAATATCTAAAATAAAAAGGGGGTCACCAAGTCCTGCCGTCGATGTAGGTGGCGCCAAAGTGGCACTTCCATTTGCGAATTACATTGTTAGTCACTTTGGCGCCACCTAGATGCCCCTGTCACCTTGTCGAATACCGTATCATGCCTTTAAAATTACCATATAGCTCAAGGTATCCAACAATGTACTAGAACGTGATATTTCGATTATCCGTCTCAGCTGTTGAATCTTTGGATCTATGCTACCTTTGAAATAGCACAGGAATAAACATTCATTCCACCAGTTATTTGAAAGAGAGTTGTTTGTTGGGTTCTTATCGATATTTTCTCTTCAAATATTTCCCAAAGATGAAGTGATCATGACAGGAAAACGCAGAAGCTGTTTGAAGAAGAACATATTTAGTTCACAAAAAAGCAAGAATCGAAACATAAAACAAAGCATGTAAAATCTTTAACTAAAACAAACTAATGCTAAAAAATCAATAAAATACATTAAGTAGCAACTGCCTTGTGAATGGCAAGGAGTGGCGAATGAATTACAAAATGCATCTAAAAAGCTTGCAGGGATGGTGGCAAAATGCCTTATACACAGCACCTGTCCTGCCTTCTTCCAGTGGGAGTGATAAGGCGCATCCAAGTCCTACCTTAACTCTTATGATGCTGGTGGCTAATTTTGCCAATACAAAACGATGCAAAAAACCTGAAAATGACTGAAACCCTGGCACCTGGGTACCGGTACTCATTTAAGAGTACTCGGCGAGAGCTATCCAATGAATACCAACATGACCCGGTTCGGATGGTTTTCAAAAATCTTGACGTCCTTGTGCTTCAGATGAAAGTAGCCTCAGCATTGGAAGGGTTAAATAGAACCCCTGAGCTGCCTTCACAGCTACCAAGTCCCATAGGTCTGACTGATGGCAGTGTCAGTGACCGCTAGAAACCTGACTGCACCCCGAACTCATAGGGAGGTGCATGACCGCTAGCACGTGCACCAGCTTGGACAATACCAGGTTGATGGTAAAATATACACGTTGAGTTAAATTTAGGGACTGTGTTACAGATCATTGGTCATGAATAGCCTGGAACACACACGGAGCAAAAAGGTCAAAATCTGAGGTTGATGCCCTGAAAGAAGTTGCCTAGGTCACATGGGGGGGGGGGGGGGGGGGGGAGAGAGATAACCGTACGACTCTGAATTTTGCAGAAATCTCACAGTCGCGCAATAATTGTAATTGCACGATAGTTGCGTGCGATTATGCAACTAAAATGGCGATCGCATGAGGGGTTTCTTGCTCGAGTCATCATTCAATTTCCAGCGACAATGTAAAGAATGCCACTACTATGATGCTCCTGCATTTTTCATCTTATTAGGAAAGATCAATTGAATTTTACAACACTTGCCACTTACAATTGCCACTGACTGCCAGCTGCCTCTCACTACTGCCCGGGTTCAAAATCTGGCGAGGGCTTGTGAGAAAGTTGCCAGTGATAAGGTCTGACTGATGGCAGTGTCAGTGACCGTTAAAACCTGGGAAGCTGGCTACACCCAAAACTCATAGGGAGGTGCATGACCACTACCACGCCCACCAGCTTGGACAATAACAGGGTGATGATAAAAATATACACGAGTTACAGATCGTTGAGCATGAATAGCCTGGAACACGTGTGGAATAGCAAAATACAAAGGTCAAAATCTGAGGTTGATGTCTTGGAAGAGGTTATTGTTCGGGTCATCATTCAATTTCAAGGGGAAAATGTAAAGAATGCCACTTTCACGATGCTCCTGCATTTTTCATCTTATTAGGAAAGATCCATTGAATTTTACAACACCAATTGCCACTGACTGTTAGCAGCCTCTCACCAATGCCCGGGTTCAAAATATGGCGAGGGCATGTGAGAAAGATGCCAGTGACTTGTGGTTAGGCGTGGTTTTTGCCAGGTTCTTCAGTTTCTTCTATCACTTACAACTGCCTAGTTACGACTTAGCTGCAATTTGGCACTAACAGTGATGATACACAGATGGTCTGATCATACATCAATCAAGTGGGATTGTTAAACCAACAGGAACGACTTTCTGTGAAAGATATTTCAAAACATTGCTATGTTATCAAGATATTTTTATATTTGTCAAACCATATGTACGCTAAAGGTGGATGTAAATGGTTAAGATCCAAATGCACTTTAGGAGGCAGATGTATGTGTATGACCATAGCAGGCAGATCTATATATGATATGTATAACGTTGTACAAAAGAACAAAACAGGAGTTGGATGATCGCCTTATTTGTAAAGTAATACAGGACCAAAGAGAAGGGTCTTGCGCAGAAATACCGTAAGTAAGAAAGTATTGGTATTACCTTGCACTGAAAGTTGCTATATCTGATAACTGAATACATCCTAGTTTTCTTTTGGTTTATTTAACACTCAATAAACTTACAATACAAGTGAGAACTTTCTTGTTGTTTCAGGACCGGGTACAGAAGCCCCTTACTCGGCGGAAGTATTTTGCTGATAGCATCAACTATTGGTGAGTTTAAGAAAGCTGCTTTCGTATTGGATATGTGTTCAATTAATATGGTTATAGTTCTTACTCATGTGACTGGTTACTTAAATGGTGATAAGATAATGATGGTGATGGTGATAAGGTTGATATAATTGAAATATTAGTGATTGATAGGTACATCCTCACGTTTGTCATTTACCTCTTACTTTTCTTATTCTTGATTCTGCTGCTGCTACTACATGGACTACTACTACTACTACTACTACTACTACTACTACTACTACTGCTGCTGCTGCTTCTACTTCTACTACTACTGCTACTACTACTACTACTACTACTACTACTACTACTACTACTACTACTACTACTACAGCAGCTGTTGATGATGATGATTTTTATTAGAGTAATAGTGATGATAATGATGATTATGGAGATGGTGATGATGATACTGTTTAAAGTCATATTATAGTCAAAATGGTAATGATTTTAATGAAATAGATGAAATGTTGATGATGAAAATAGTTTACTTAAATTGGTCATCTACTTCGAGTAATATCTCTGAAACGTCATTTCCTTCCAGCATTCGCATTCAGCACGAGCTATGAATACCTTTTCGCAACGAGGTTCATCCAGGGGGCAGCATCATCGCTCACAGCTGTCAGTGGTATGGGTCTGGTGGCGGCCACATACACGGATGACGACAAACAACGAGGAAAGGCAATGGGCTATGCAATAGGAGGACTCTCTTTTGGTATTGTTGGTAAGTAGTAGCAGTAGTACACAGAGAGAAATGAATTACTGCTATCGTAATATCACAAATATCGATCACCGAATACATAACCTTCAGATCTCGCTCAAATGCCTCCGCACGATTCCTAGCCCAGGTGTTGACCAGAACCACTCAAGAGGTACGTTTTGCGCATGTGCGTGAGCAACTTTCTCCATAATGTAAACACATACGAGGCTTCACTCGTTTGTGTCCTAGTGACGTTACTCTGAGGCGAGATTAGCTGTGCCCAGGGCTTTATAATGGGATCTATGGCAATTGGTTGTGGCGACCAATCCATGCTGTATTCATCTAAGGTAATATTATGATGAAGTACACTGCAACACCCTTTTACGCTCATCGCATAACAGGCTCGGAGGAAATGAAGCTTTAAAAGTTTGTGGGAAATGTTTGTGCGGGCATCGTATAGGAATAACGTGCCCTTATGGTGCCCGTAATGGTTACACGCTTGTACGGGTGTCGTGATACTAATAGTTCAACATCATCCAAGGGCTCGTGGAAAAACAATCACTGTCACTTGTAGATGTTAATTTCTCATTTGGGTGACCTGGTTGTACTCTCTCACAACCATAGATTAGGATTAAAGCGTGTTGGTTACATGCTGCTATGGGTGTCATGATTATTATTCCCTAACACTCCTCGCACAAGCTCAATGGAAAAGCATGGCAGTACGGTCATTCTAAGAGTAACGTGTTCGTACGGGTGTCACAATAGTGGGGATTCGTCGCACATTCATCATCTTAGGTGCCCGTAGACAGGTAACAATTCGGGACCATATGGGTGCTGTAAAGTTTCAGGGGCCCCTTGTGGGAATGGGATAGGTCTGTAATGGGCCCATGCTACGGGCCCATAGAGAAAGTAACGGGATTGTATGTAGGGCCCCGTACAGAGAGACATCTGGCGGCCATTCCAAGAAGTAATTATATAGTTTACTTGTAATTTTATTATAAAAGCCACATATCTTTAGTTTTATACATTTTTCTTCTGAACTAAAACTTTGAAAATGTTCAAAATAATGTTGCAAGTATAAAATACCAATTAAGTGATCAACAGTGCTGAATTTTTATTTTGCAAGCATTATTCTTATCTATACAAGATGTCAGGGATCAGTATCCAGTGTATAAGAACCATGCAACTCATGTCAGTGAATGATCCTATGGAGGTAGAGGGCATTATGCGAATTCAATAACCAGTCACATGGGACAAATCCGGATTGATGATTGGACAATCTAATAAAAAGCAATAATAACTGTGGTTGTATAGTGACCTCATCGAATCCAGCAGCATAGCATAAAAACTAAGGCGTAAATACCACAGAAGTGATTGCTGGAAACAATCAGCAGCAGAAGGCCCAAGAACAAAAAATTACAAACTGTAGGCATTGAAAACACATTTTCCTGCAGCCTTTGAAATTTTGAAATTACGGGCTCGTTACGTGTCCGTGATTGCCACTTCCTTATGACGTCGTAACGGTCCTTTACGGGCACATTAACTTTCACAATTTTGCCTATATTATGACCACGACCGTACAGGCTTGTAATAGACTCACACTACCATTGTGGCGATTAGCACACGATCATCAATTTCTGTACGATGGTGCAGGTGTGAACGGCAGAAAAAATTACCTTAAATATTTTCCGCTGTGTTTCTAGAAAACGACAAAAAAAGTATTGTTTTCAACTGTTTTTCCCAAAAACAATAGAAAAATGTTTAATTGTTTTCTGCCGTTCACACCTGCACCATCGAAATTTCTGTGCCCGTACGGCTATGGCTAGAAAATGAGCATATGGACATCGTACAAAGGGTACTGTACAGTCGTCGTACGACACCCTACGGTATCGTCAGTTTCTTCCTGCGCATGGAATCGGCCATAGAACTAAAACAGTTGTGCAATTATGTTCATTTACATCTGCCGCACTACATTTCATAAGCGCCAAATACTGCAAACACGTCATCCAATTCACGCTTTGAAGTAAACATTATACACCTTTTGAGGACGTATTTAACTTTTCAAGTAACGTAGGAATAAGACATTTTCTATATATTTGAGATAGAGATGTTACATAGGTCCCAATTATCATTTGACACTTTGATCTTTTTGGCAGAAAGCAAAGCCACCACAACAACCACAAATGTAATGAAATTATATCAAATATAATAACTAACCACACGTAAAATGAATAATTTAAACCAAATGTAATATCAACCGTAAATGTAATAAACTACTATATTTATGGTTGACTTCATTTGGTTAGTTATCACATTTGGTGTAAATTCATAAATACATATACGGTTGATATACATATTACATTTGATGTAATTTTTAATTTCATTTGAAGTTGTCATTACATTTGTTGTAATTGTTTTTCATTAAGTTTACGGTTGCCATTTGATGTCATGTATTACATTTCGTGTCGTAACCGCCACCTGGGGCAATTTACCAAACAGTGGAGGTATGCCATGGGAATAATGCATGGTTTGACCTATCAAGATGAGCATACAGTACCGGGTTTTAATTCCTGCACTAAATGTGCGAACAGAACAGGCATAATGCATGACTGCATTCCCGATTGCAGCCCAGTTCCCTGGGTATGCATGCAACCGCAGGCCACTGACTTCACAGTTTTACGTAGCTTAGAGTCGCAGCTTCGTTGGTCATTAATATGCCTGTTTTGTTATATGTTATCCATGGACGTTTGTACAACCAGTCGCTGCCACGCGTTTAGTCGACTGGTGCAGGAATGAAATGTATTCACTGTATATATAACAAATATATTCTGTTTTACTTTGTAGCCGGTCCGGTCTATGGGAGTGTGTTGTATCAATTCGTAGGTGAACAATCACCATTCTTTATCCTGGCGGCAATGGTTGGCGTCGTTTTACGTAAGTTGTATATTTCATTTTGTATTCTTATAACAAAGAAAACAATTCATACATGTTGGGTGAAATGTATGGTACCTAGGTTAATCATTAAAATGATGTATTATAATTTTTCATTTGAACAGGGTATTCAATCTCTCAACGTTATGGAAACTGATTGGAGTCGATTGTATATGTTTATACGTTTAATGTGTACCTCTTGATTCTATATGTGACAAAGCCGAAATAATAAAAACAACATCCATTTTTCGAGAAGTTTAAAAAAAAGTTGCATTTTTCACTGAGAGGGATCTTTAGTTACATTAACCTAATTGCAGTTTGAGTGCATTTATGCCTGCGTTGTCCTGCTCGAACCTCTCAAAGTGTCTGACTATTGCTGACGACTGTACCTCTCATCAACTGTCGTGAATTTGAACTGATTAGGGATAAACTCAATTGATTTTAAGAAGCGCTTTGGCACTACTTTCATGTACAACCTTTCGAGTTTTGAGCAGTGATATCATATAATGGCCATAATGAAATGTCCTATCAAGGAACTTGGAAATCCCTGATGTTCAATAGGTTGTGCTGCTGACGCTTTTGTTGCTCCACTGTCATCAGTATTATCATACTTCATCAAGTGTTTTGTTTGTTTGTTTGTTTAGTCATTCAAATGGCCGTGTTTAAAAGTGACAGTTCAGCAGTCAAGGTAAGTACACTGTAATTCAGTTTTCGATTTAGCCCATGATGCCTATATACATTTACTTTCGCAAACTAATTTTCAAACAGAACAAAACAAATCAATTTTTGACAGATTATCTTGCAATTTGGGGTATTGCAGCAATTACTTTTCTAGCCAATAATACATATCAGTTTTAATCAGATATATGTACATGTTCTTAATCCCATCTTTATCCGTTTCCTACACCAAGTTTACATGTATTTTGACAAATACAAACATGATTTCATAGCAAAGCAATATTTTGTTAAAAGATTGATTAAGAAGATACTGTTCCTGTTGGGCATTCATAATTGCTCTCTAACTAATTATAGGATGAGACTGAGTTCTGTTTGATTAACCCATCTGCATCTGAAGTGTACACGTGGTTTGGCAGCTTTAAACACATCTAATCAAATAACGTTATATTTGAAAATATTTTGAAGAGGAGTTGTTAAACCTAATATGAACTAAAACCGTTGATCATATATTTGTTGCATTATCGCCTAGTTATTACCATATAAACATCGGTGTCAGATAATGTGTATGTTACAGATGTAAATGAATAGAGATGTCAGGCAACGTGCACAAAGCAGATGTGAACAGGTTCTTCCTTTTTGATGTATCATCATCCAATGCCTTTCATTTTCAGGATCACAGTATGTCGTCAATATGTTATATGGTGGCAGATCCTTACATTCTCGTTGTTGCAGGTAAATATCAGTCGCAATATTTACTCTACTGTATGCCCAGATAGTATCCAGGGGAACAAAAAAGTCATACAAACTATACACACACACACACACACACATATGTATATATATATATATATATATATATATATATATATATATATATATATATATATATATATATATATATATATATATATATATATATATATATATATACATATATATATATATATATATATATATATATATATATATATATATATATATATATATATATATATATATATATATATTTATATATACACATACATATATTCTCGCACACACAGAGCATAGTTAGTACGTACATGTAAATGGCCCTTATGTTATTGAATACTGGATGTGGCCTTTCACCATACTAAGGCGAAATTTCTGATTCACGTAATTCACGTAGTTCAATTGCCGGCATTAGATTGAGTTGTGGGTATAGTGAACGGCATCACTACTAAAATATTCACTTTCAGTTTTCTCTCTAAATATCAGTCGTAGAGGTGATACTCTTTAGGTAGCGTAAAGGTATTTTTTATTCGATTTTCCCTTACCCTGCTTTTATTTGACGATTTAGTCCATACAAAGTACACATTGCCTGAAAGGTCTTTGATGAGGAACACATGTAGTTTCACAAATGTACCCTCCCAGTAGAGCGTAAAATGCCTGGGGTAAAAAGACTGAAATAGGCATTCATATTGTTTTCAAAGGGAGCTCAGATCAGCAGTTATACAGTAGCTATAGGACCATCAAATGTCATATATGTGGAGAAAAAATCAATACGGATGAAAGAAAATTTTTGATCCATTCAAATTCCATGACCATTTCTTCAAAATTCTGGTTGGAAATAAGAAAACGCCTAAATTGAAAAGTCTAAATACGAGCTGTGATAGCATTCCCTCCGCAATACTCCTAGATGTATTTATACACCAAACATGCAGCAAATCCTTTGAAATTCGATGCCAAAAATACATGTTTAAAGTGACCATGATTCATCATTGTAAGAAAGAATCTTAATTACTCTTTTCTATTTCCAGTGAACATATTTCTTCTCAATCTCGACGTGTCCATAATTTTGGCTTTTCTTCCCATGCGTTTGATTGAACTCGAGCAGCCGCCAACTTGGAAATTGGGTAATTTGTTTTTTGAAATTTTGATTGTTCGTTTATCCTCTAGCATTCGCAGCTTCTATTGGATACACCAATGCATTTTGTCTGTGATATTCCTATTCTTTCATTCATAATAATTCCATCTAACTACAAGATTTCGAATTAGGTTTGAGTCATGCAAGAAATTTGCCATATGGATTAATTTGGGTTTTTCCTTGGCCACTGCAGTTTCCTCTACTGTCAACAACTGTCTGGTTTCGACATAACCTTAACCCTTTAATACTCACAGTCACAATGGCGAAAAGCAGTTTGGCGATTTTGATGATATCTTGCAGTCAAAAGAAAAGGACACTACTAACAACTTTACTCTAAGTATTTTATAAAGTCGTCCTTAAATCCTAAGTTCCATTTAACAGTATCATAGATCCAGACGACCCATTCACGAGGACCTCTTAAAGGTAAAAGGTAAAGGTATTCGCTTTATAGTCTTGTATCCACCGAAGTGCTCCGAGACCTTCCTCCCCTAACCAACTGAGCTACTTTGTCCCCCTAATTCTTAAGCAAGAATGGGTTAATATGGCAGCAAAAGAGACGATAAAAGAAATTAAAATTGTGGCATCTTATCACTACATGTTTTCTCTGATATTCTTATTGGTAGTACTGGTAGGTTTTAATATCCTTTCATTATCATTTCAATACAGAATTGCAAGCTTTCTCTGATATCCTTATTGTTTTATTTTCTGCAGGTATCGTTGTCTTGCCAGCGTCTATTGGATACATGTTTGCAGGTTTTATTTTCCCCCATACCACCTCTTGTTTATCTCGGTAAGTGAAATGATTTCTTTATTTGTACCCTTCGATGACTTTCTGAAAATAAAATCCTGCATGCTGTTTAAACACTCACCTTTAAAACCAGTGAAGTGCATCTTACCAAGTGATGATGACTTCACAGTTGTAAATAGTTTTGCTCCTCTACTGAGCTCTTTAAGCCGAAGCCTGTTTGTCTCATACAACCTATCACAACTATCAGATAAGATATTTAGCATATTTTGAATATCAGTAATGATTATATTGACATGTCTACAAGCTATAATCAAAATTACTCCATATGAAATCTAAATCTAAAATGAGTGCGTCTAATACGCTTGAATGACTTCAACAGAGCCTGTACGCAATCAATAAGTCATTTTCAAAAGTATCATAGAGTCAGACACTACTTAGTCAAGGGATAGATGGCTTAAGAGGATGTGCCACGTACAGGTGTCTGTTTACTGGCCTTTTTGTATTTGTAAGGGACTTGTTCAGATCAAAAACTGCCGTTTAGGAACCAAAATACTGCAACATGAATTTGTCTATTTTTGCTGGAGAATAAGCCAGATGTATATTATGAAACAGTTTTTAAGGTATAATTAATGAATGTGGGGGTCTCCCTTTTAGCACTTAGGTAAAGGTGAGGGTTTTCTGGTATTGTACTGATGGTGACTTTTCGTGGCTCGTACATCTGTGAAATAATATAATCGCAAAGTAACGATATATTCGAATGGTAAACTATATTCATGATGATGTATGACGTAGATCTTATACTCATATGTTTTAACTGTTTTATTGCAGGTGGCTTTGTTCCTTCCTTGGCTTTATGCTCGCAACAGGAACTCTTATAGGGGTAAGATCACACTCCATTCACATTTCTTTTTTCTAATGTTTACCATAATTTTAACTACATGTATTTTCATTATTATCTTAGTCGATGTCATCATTGTTATCATTGCTATTATCATCACTATAATGATTAGTACCATTATGAATTTTTCTTCTTGTTTTTATTGATGTAATAATCTTTATCTATCGTAATAACTGCTTACATTAATTTCACTTTCATACTATCATAATTATTGAATTTTCTTTTATATTATTATCATTATTATTATCATCATTATTATTATTATTATTATCATTATTATTATATTATTATTACTGTTATCATTATTTTTGTTATTGTTATTCTTTTTTTTAATTTCAGACGGCATTGTGCGATGGTTTCATAGGACTACTGACTGTAACTTTTTTCCTTGGTTTGTCCTTAGGTAGGCAGTCATTCATATGATTATCATTCTTCTTCTTCTTCTTCTTCTACTTCTTCTTCTTCCTCTTTCTTCTTCTTATTCTTCTTCTATGTATGTTATTACCTGGACAACAAACCCATAGTTTGTGAAATATTTCACTAAAAGCGTGGGGGTTAACAATCCCATGTATCTTTTCGATATCATTCTCTTTAGCAAGCTGCAATGAAGTTCAGATAATGGAGTACTTCAGGCAATTACTTCACTAAAACAATTGCAAAATCATTTGTACATGAAAAGCACAAATGGTCTGATAACTTTAAAAGTCACTAGATCATCAGGGTAGATTTTGGACAATATTTGAGAGGAATTGTTAACACAACTAGAACAACAATTTTCAGTTAAAAGTTCTCAAAATATTTGTTTTAATCAATATATTTTCAGGAGTGACAGGCCCTGTGTTAATGCTCCGTGACTTAATGCACTAAGGTGTACGGTTATTTTTTTACCATATGGACTATATAAATGGTTTATTCAGCGTTGTAATTGTGTTATATGGTGTTTTTATAGGTATGGTCAGCTGTTCTATGCAACCAGTGTTGGCATTTTTGGTGGATATCCGGCATTCTTCTGCCTATGGCAATGTCTACGCCATTTCCGACATGGCCGTGTGTTTAGCAATGTTCTTAGGTATGTATACTGATCATGCGCAGAGCTGACGCTATTAATGGTTCTAAGAGAATGCAAAATAAGTACAGACGTTCAATTTCTGTGCTAGTCGATCGGACGTCTGCCACTGCCTGGTTGTACAAACACCCATGGAAAACATGTCAAAAACATGCTAAGCACACCAATGGACCACATAGCTTGTGAATTAAAGCTACGTTCAATAGTGAGGAAATCAATGGATCTATGCCCGGGAAACTGGGTGGCAATCGGGCGTGCAGTTGTGTATTACGCCCTAGCTGCTCAAGCATTTAGTGCAGGAATTGACTTTCGGAACTCTACGTGTTTCTAACATTATATATTTACTGCAAGACAAGATTACCAGAAATGTTAACCGAAAGCGAGAGTGCATTGTAGGTGTAGCAATTCCTTCTCGAATGTTTTCCAATTATAATCTCTTTAACTATACGGTATGTTAGACGTTTCTCCTTATCACATGCAAATGAGTTGAAATCCGCCCGGAGAGTGAAATGGTGGATTGAAAGTGCACATTGGTGAGGGCTTTTTGGCTCATTGTATGATGACAAAATTGTGGCATAATATAGTATTCTAAGCTTGTTAAACTGGGCTTCGTATCTATGATGTCTGACATAATTCCTTATTTTCCAGGTCCATTAATAGGAGGTCCACTGGTATTCAGCTTTGGATTCCCAGTGTAAGTACTTGACGTGTGTCATTAATATTGAAGCAACTCATTCATTGATCTAATCACTAAATCTGGAATTGACGGAGGGAACTGGAGTGTCAATGGCAGCGAGTAACTAAGCCTAAGTGTCCGCATTCCCCAAGGTGGTTAGAACAAAGTAGTAGTAGTAGTAGTAGTAGAAGTAGTAGTAGTAGTAGTAGTAGTAGTAGTAGTAGTAGTAGTAGTAGTAGAAATAGTGGAATTAGTAGTAGTAGTAGTAGTAGCAGTATCTTTATTGACTATACTCGGTTTTACAAAATATTACGAACATAGATTAAACAAATTAGAAATGCAGATTGGAATAAAACAACAAACATATGTACATACATATTAATGTGAATTTGAAATAATTCATAACTTCGTTATTAGTTTATGTTAGGCTCAATTCTTGCGGACTGGCGTGTATTTCCTAGGGGAGAAACATCCATATAGGGGTATTTCTCTCACAATTACTGCCTTTCCATAGAACAGTAAATGAGTACCGTCACCTTTTAGGAGTTTAATTGATTTAACTTGACTCAAGTGTTTATTAGATTCAGCTGTTCATATGTTTTGCCAACGTTAACTTACGTTCGTTGAGGCAATTGCATAGCAATGTATACTATTTTTTTGTCTTTTGCAGGATGCTTTTTGGGGTAGCTGCTTTAAACTTCCTTTTCTCCCCATTTTGTTTATTTCTGCGAAATCCTGCACCGCGGTTAATAGAGGTAAGAGAGCATCATATTTTTGTAAAAATATCAAACGATTAAGTTTCAACTTGACACTGCAAATTACTTGCAAATTAGAATGAATATGGCTTTCTGCTTGCCAAATTATGTCATTATTAATGGTAATATGGAGTTTTCTTTTCAAACTCTGCAAATAAATAAGAAAACAACTGATTTTTCGACCCCTTTCACAAAGTGGGAAATTAAACTTCTTTTAGCTCTATTTTAGTAGAAACAGTCGTTGATAGAGTACTTAACATTATTTGTGCACTATCTCCAAACATTCCAAACGTATCAAGTCTACTATTTCTACCCAAATTCTTGAATAAGAAAAATATCATTAGTTAATGTTTAACACTGCCGCCGTTGTGGAATACTCTGATTTTAGTGAGAAGTAACTTCAATTGCTGCATTACATGTTTAGTTCTTATTGGATTTGAAATGCTCTTTATTTGCTTTGTACATTGTTTAATAACCAATCAAAAGGATAAAATGTTACTTGCCAAGAAGATGAACTAAGCCACAGGAAATAGAAATGATATATCAGATATCTATCTTTTCAGGAGGTCAACGAGAAAACTAAGTTACTTGGAAGCGATGACAGTGGTGTAATTGAAGATGTGAGTATTGATTTGAAATGTTTTTTTAATGCATTGATGTTACATTATATTTCTGAACTTCACTATTATGAGAAAATAACATTCAAAGAGTGTACGAACATAAACACGCAACACTATATGGTCCGACTAAAATATACGAAGGAACCTTCATAAATTGAAGGGCACTAACCAGCTTTTATTACAGCGCCACCTAGTAATTACTAACAAAACTAACTTTTCACCTGAGCGACATATGAGAGGTATTGGCAAAACTAACTTTTCACCTGAGCGACATATGAGAGGTATTGACAAACTAACTTTTCACCTGAGCGACATATGAGAGGTATTGACAAAACTAACTTTTCACCTGAGCGACACCTGGCAGCTATTGGCAAAGTTAACTTTTCGCCTGAGTGACATCAGGCAGCTATTGGCATAACTAACATTTCACCTGAGTGTAATCTGACAGCTATTGGCAAAACAAACTTTTCACTTGAGCGCCATCTGACAGTTATTGACAAAATAACTTTTCACCTGAGCGACATCTGACGGCTATTGGCAAAACTAACTTTTTACCTGAGCAACCTTTAGCAGCTATTGGCAAAACTACTATGATTCAGTTATGGCATTGTCGTCTGAGTGCTATGTACCTTAAGAATAACTTAAGAAATAAGAAAGAATTTGCAAAATATTTGAAATGGAGTTTTGAATATGCTTCTAGTTAATGTTAGGATCAAATAATTTCAAAGATATAACTGTGACAAAGGACATCACTAAAACAGTGGGACCTTTTTAGACTCTAGAAGGTACTATATTAAGAGCTGCGACCAGCCGCACTGCTTCATAGTCTTACATTTACGTCTCCTTTTCCAAATAGAAAAACGCCAGGCTGACACCAAACAACTGTAACGTGATCTTTACACGTATGCGAGATGTTGCAATTTGGATCACATTTTACATATTTTTTCAGCGGTTGATCTAATAACACATTTCCTGTCTATTTCAAATCAATCCTCCTCACGTACAATGTGTTAGCGTAACAAAACACTCTTCATTCTTTTCACGATCTAACTACTCTATCACTCCACCTTTCCAGCGAAGTTCTCAAATTGCACGAAAAAGGTCACTACTTCATTCTGACGGCGAAAATGGAGACCAGGTAATAATAATCACATCGATAAATTCACAGACGGAGTTGCATATTCTGCATCTTAAAATGTTAATCCATTCATATCCTGAGATCTTGATGAGTATCGTTTAGATGTACATTGAGTATTCTTTTACTAATCCATCTGTTATTCATGTAAAATAACAAAATATTCCATGTTGTTGCTTGTACTCTAGTCAACATTTCTTCTTCGATATTTATTTTTGAAAAATCATCTTCGCGAAAGGTGACCACCACAGTTAGCATAGGATTGTTTGGCCTAAAGGCATAAATGACCGGCACGATTACGTCATTTTCATAGACGTAGGCCATGCTGGTAAATTTATCACGTCCGCGGTAAATTCCATAGTATGGTCCTCATTGAATACAATTTTGTTCTGCTGAATAACAGTTGATAAGGTTCAACGTATTGTAGTAATCCGCAAAGGAATACAGAATATGTAGATATGGAGCCTGCGGGCATTGCACGTGCTTTTCTATACTAATCATGTAGAAATATATTAGAAGTATATATTTTGCTTTTTGTAAAAACCCTTATACAACAATATCCAGCAAAATGCGGTTTTGTATTAATATCTAAATTTGCATACGTTAAGCACACTTATTTGCACACTATTTATCTTTTGCCAAACAGTATGGTGAGTTTAGGTTGCTATTTCTAAGAACCTAGTACAAGTTATACCTAGTAGAACCTAGAACCTAGTACCTATCTAGCATACAGTAGTGCTTAGTTGTGTAAAATTGTGTACATACCACATTTTTATCCGTATTATTTTACATCTTTACTGCCACACGCCTATATACTAGTAGTCCAGGGGATAATCTTT
This sequence comes from Maea johnstoni, assembly GCA_963942565.1. NCBI lineage: Eukaryota > Metazoa > Annelida > Polychaeta > Spionida > Magelonidae > Maea > Maea johnstoni. The sequence continues at coordinate 4,645,664 of OZ012687.1, read as the reverse complement.
GACATTTGGTCAGACGCACCAAAATTGATACTAGTATATAGGAATTTTTAGCATGGATCTTTATTTAGAGATGACTTTTTATGTGCCTGAACCTTGAGTATGGATGGTCAGTTCATTTTTCCTTTCTCTATGTTGCAGGCCAAGGACTTGGATAAGCTTAGATATTTTGGAAATTTTGGTCACCCTTGTTCAGACTACAACAGTGACGCCTGCTCTGAAATTGCTTGAAGTAGCAACACTTGCTGAAGCCGATGTATTGTGAGAGAACAGAACAGACACCATGTTTATTCAATTTTACACTACATTAAGCCATAGTTGCTTTCAAATAGCATGGCAAAGCGACACCAAGTGTGTATTGACATATTTACAGGAGAAGATGGCTTGGATAGTTTGCCTACCTTACTATCCATTGCGCTTTGGTCTATGAAGCATGTGGTAGCGATACCTGTACCGCAGCAGAAACGAAGGGGATTTCAGCATCATGCTCATCAAAGGCCACAAATGTTCATCTTACACCCGCCTTTCTGCTGATGAAATTGCCTGACTTGAACCGGAAATGGCTTCTGACTTTTGTGGTTTAGCTTGTGCTGGAAAACAATGGCATTGATCCAGGAAACTTTTGATATGCAGTATGAGATCACACTCTCATAGCGAACTAAACGGTTCTCTCGTATAGTAACGGTGCAGGTCGTATAAAAATTACGTTACTTTATATGATAGATTGTATGGAAGTTGTGTAAGATTGTATGCAAATCTTGCAAGGTTATGGGGAAGTCTTTTATATGAGAGTATTATTCATTGTTCAGGTAAAGGTTATGTTATATGGCAGTAATATAAAGGTTATACAACCATCGTTCGATTGTTGTTCAGGGCGCGTATGCACAAGTGTCACTTAAGAACGTATGTACATGTAAGAACGTATTATTCACAACCAAGTCTGCATGTTAGGTCTAAGTATTAAAGTGGGCTTGATGCCTGATGAAAATTTGACATATCTGGTCAGAAAAAGGTTAATAAAATACAATTTCAATAAGGTAACATTGATTGGTCAAAAATGCTTCTATTTTAAACATAATCAGGATTTCAGATAAGGCTGTATTTGAACAATAGCAACATTGGATGTCATTAATAAGATTCGAAGTAAATTGAAACCGGAATTAAATGCTTACATTAATTACAGGTTGCAGACTTTATCAGAATTGATTGTCATACAACAACTGGTACCTTTGTTAGACGTATTCAATTTAAATTGGCACTTAATCGAGTAAGTACGAATGTATTGTTATTTAAAATGAATTTGGTAGCGACTCAGACATGTTCCCATTGTTTAGAATTCAAAAACATCATAATACCCTTTTTGATGTTCTCACGTAATTATGCAAAGTATTTATTACAGGGTTAGTATAAGTGAGTGGTTTAAAAGCCAACAATATTCATTTTATTACAAGGCTTATGAACTAAGAGCACTTGAAGACCCAACTTCCGTATTCTTCTGAATTCACGAAAATAATGTGGTTACAGCTATACATGTTTAAGGTTTATTTATGGGGCTACCCGTAAGCCGTGAAATCTAGCAAGACATCCCCGTTGATCATTACACAAGGCCTGAAATGGACTTAAGTTTGGGGCTTATAAAAAGTCATGTGTCGTATGTTAATTCAGTGGTTTCTTTGATTACTTAGATTTTCTTCATCGAATACTGACCTACACTGATCCTAAGATATTAAGTGCTACACTTCTATTGTATTATGATCTAATAATAATAATAATAATTGGAATTTATATAGCGCCTTTTCCATTAATGAAATGTTCAAAAGCGCTGCACATTGTCATAGTTTGAGTCATAGTCCACAACGCCTCAATGGGCGAGCCTGAAAAGGTGTGTTTTGAGACACTTCTTGAATGCCTGACATGATGTAGAATCCTTCAGTTGTTGTGGAAGCGCGTTCCATAACCTCGATGCACTAATGGAGAAATCGCGATCTCCAAATTTGAGTCTAGTCCGAGGCTCATCCAGAAGGCCCTTTGCTTCTGATCGTAGATGGCGTCTGGGTTTATAAGGCACGAGCAGCTCCTTGATGTACTTAGGAGCAAGTCCATTTAGCGCCTTGTATACCAGCAGTAGGACCTTAAATTGGATGCGGAATTTGATTGGTAGCCAGTGAAGCTTGATGAGAACAGGTGTGATATGTTCATACTTCCGGGTTCTCGATACTATCCTTGCTGCACTGTTTTGTAGTCGCTGCAGGTTTGCAATCAAATCCTGTTGTATTCCAATTAGGAGAGCATTGCAGTAATCCAAGCGAGACATCACCAGTGACTGCATCACTGTTTTTGTGGCATCTTCTGTTAACACACGTCTCGCTTTTCCAATATTTCTCCGGTGAAAGCTAGATCTTTTGACAACACTTTTGACATGGGGTGCCATGATCAGTTGGGAGTCAAACATAGCTCCCAGATTCCGCACGGGCACAAATGCAACAGACACATCAGTCCCCGCTACAGAGAGTGACTTAATGTTCAGTTCAGCTAGGTATTTCTTAGAGCCGAATAGAATGATTTCAGTCTTGTCATTGTTGAGTTTCAGCTTGTTCTGAGACATCCAGGCACTAATGTCACACAAACATTTCTCAAGATTTAGGATTTCACGTTTGACTATTGCGTTATCACTTGTCTTTTTGAATGATAAGCAGAGCTGGGTGTCATCAGCATAGCCATGATCTATAGTCATTTATCAGATTTTGGTTCTACCGAAACCATAAAAGATGAGACCGATGAAGTAAACAGGTTATATCTCGATGAAAGCTTATAGTAGTGAATGAATGAATGCATTGTTTAATGCACATCGGCACACAAAGTCCATTTAGTGCCATGACACATGTGTAAAAGGTTATACTGTAGAACACACAATGTTAGCGTCTGTTTATATATAGCGTACATAGCGTGTGGTTCCACTTCACTATATATAAAAGCGCTGTACTTTTTTCTTACTTTACTGGCGCTGTCAGCGGCGGCTATCGTCGCTAACATAAAGATACGCTATGATGCGAAAATTCCCCAATTCGCTATATTTGGGACACGCGTCATATATGTGTTCTACAGTATGTCTTTTTTCTAGTGATTTATCTAAAAGCAGTTTTTGAGTACATACGAACGTAGAAAATGCACAAAGCATGGCTGTATTTGGTTCAAACCTTGGCCGGTAGACAGCGTCTACGACATGACATGCTCTATACAGCCATTTAGAAAAGAATTAATTGGTTAAAAGTTTAATTCACGTGATTATTCATATGGGATATGGTCATATGTGCAGTATTTCAGCAAGGTAAATGTGTAATATTGTCTGCTTGTTGATGTTTATGATCTAAATTCCTTGATTTCTTGATACATTATTTATCTTAATGTTTTCGACTCTTATGTATGTATGTATGTATACTATGTATGTAAACACATATGTATGTATATATGTATATGTGTATGGATGTGTGTATGTCGTCTCATACATAGGCTAACTAGCAATGCACAGTAACTTGTAGGTGCATATCTTGTAAAGACCAGTAACTTAAGATGTTTTTCTTTGTATAACAATTCCCCTTTGATTGAAACATGGAAGTTCACTAGTTCACATATAGAAGGCTTTTCACGCTATTTATTGTAAGATTTGTTAGTATCTAATTGAAGACCTAGCAACACCAAGAAAAGGGTGTAAAACAGATGTTTAGATGATGTAGGATTTGTTCTGGTGAACTATGGTTTGGAGAACTTTATTGTATATAGTTATGTATTTTGTTGTTTTTATTTACATGAAATAAAATGATTGTGACAATTTACCGATGCTGTTGATGTTGTTGTTCCTGATGGTGTAGGTGATCGTGCTATTATTATAATTACTATTATTATTATTATTATTATTATTATTATTATTATTATTAATATTATTATCATTATTATTGTTGTTGGTGTTGTTATCATTATTATTATTATTATTATAACCGTTTATAGGAACCATAAAATTGGTCAGATTTTTAAACTTTGATAATCAACAGCTCCCTGCTGTTTTTCCAGAAGAGATCCTTTAGTTATGGAAAGGCCAGTTTTTAATATCTACGAAGAGACCTATTAATTACCTGATCCTAAATCAATGAACTCCCTTGTCATATAACCAAAACTAGGAATAAATGAGCTCCAAGGTATATCGTTGCACAAGGTCCTACAGTGCAACAACGTTTTTTTAAAAAGTGGTCCTCCTTTATTGTTATAGGAATTAGATTGGGCAGAAAGCCTTGTGTTGATTTAAAGCTGAGGCCTGAATGTCCTTTGGTTGGCTGAGGCCGCAAAAGCCGAAGCCAACAATAGGACATTCTGGACGAATGAGCCAGAATATGCATAAGGACTGTTCCATTTAAAAGTGTGGGGGGGAGGAGGAACGGAAGGTTTTTTGAAGGGGGGGAGGGGCCGAATTCTGAATTAGTTTATACCATTAGAGTATATGTGATTTCTGGCCAGAGGGGGAGGGGGGTGTCGAATTTTTAATTACCTTCCGTTCCTCTCCCCCCCCCCCCCCCCCCACCACACTTTTAAATGGAACGGCCCTAAGTTTATTGATACTCTTCAATAACTTACGACTTGATGAAGTACTGGTCGGTAGACCGCTTGGCAGCCATCTTGTTTAGTCGTCTGCTTGAAATCATGGCAGAGCATCATGTGAGTTTTTTTTGGCATATTTTTTTCTATCATCCTTTTTTAGAGTCCTGCATGGGCCCAATATATAGAACATATATAGGTAACTTCAAACAATACCTGATTTTAGAAAGCAATATTCATTCATATACTTTTATTAATTTTTTTAGCTGAATATTTCGTTACCATAGCAACAGGCTTTGTGCAGAATCCCGGCCCTAAGGTATTGCGTGGAATCCCGGCCTGCGCCCTCTTTTACTTGGCATAGTCAAAATATAATGTTGAGACAATGCCAAATCAAAGTGCTATAATGAAGAGCAATTACAAAGCATATTTACTCTATGTGAAAGAAGAGAGAGAGGAGAAAGAGCAGAGCCTTTAAATCCAAGAGGATCATGGGATCCTTTAGATGAATGGTATCCTTCGACAGATCCAAACATCCCCCTACTTTTATAAGGCGATCAGGGTGCCACACAGTAACCTGGGAGGTGTCAGCTCCTATTGCATAACATTGAGCAAGCCAAGAGGGTGAGGCCCTTGCGGGTACTAAAACTAGGTGTTCTCTATAGAGATACACTGTATAACTGGTAATTTTTACAGGCATTTATTTTTCCCTATTTTCGCCCACCCCATGGTAGCGCCAAAATACCATCCTTTAAATAAATATCTACTTTGTGACAAAAAATATAGTTTAAGTACTTGAATGCGTGAATTTAAAGTAGCACAAATACCCTCCAACAGGGCTGTAAGAAAAGACTTTAGCACTCCAAATCAACGCCGTATACAGTAGATGGTGACCATGTGCCAATGGGTTTGAAAGACACACATGATCTGTTTAAAGTATTGATTGGGAAACACCCTGAAGGAATTCTATTTGAAGAAATGATAAAGATGTGGAAGACAAACTAAATATATGGCAAGCATGTACGAGACGTACACTTGCTGAAATAGTGCACGAGCAAGCAGCCCAAATGAGAACTCAGTGGTATGTAATATGACTGCATCTTATGATGATCGCTAATTAGTCTGAGACATTTTAAGTTGTATGTGATGTTATAAGTAAAACACGTAGATTTATACTCTGATCAGTGCCTTATACCATCACTTAAGTCCCATTGTTTCGAAGGAACCATTAACAACCGTGGCGCCAATGCTAATTGCAACTAATCAGAAATCGTTAGACTGTGGCATAATTCCTTCAGATTGGAGAAGCGGTGAGATTATCACCTATCTATATACAAGGGCCAAAAGTACGTCCCTTCTTATTACCAGCCAGTCTCTTTAACTTGTATGTGTAGCAAGCTAGTGGAACACATTTCAGAATGCATAATGAATCACGCATAGGACAATGGCATCCTGAATGACATTCAGCATAGTTTCCAGACTCGTATGAGTTGTGAAACTCAGGTACTACAATTAATCTCGAATATCACTAACAACCTGTTAAGCAGCTCCTAAACTGACGTCTTGGTGGTCCGACTTCTCGAAGCCTTCAACAAGCTTTGCAATAACTGTTCGAGACACAAACGGAAGTACTATATGGCATCAAGTGGCAAACCAATCAGTGGATCACAAACTTCTTAAAAGATAGGAAACAGTCAGTCATAGTCGAGGGGGGGGGAAGAAATCAGATTACCTGGATGTCTTGTCAGGAGTCCAATAAGGTCCGGTTCTATAGGGCCGTCTTTGTTCCTTTTCTAATTCAGTGACATTGCAGATTATTTGAACCCAAACAGTGTGCCTGTTTGCTGATGACACCTGGCCATACAATTAGTGGCAGAACTCAACAAGATCTTGACAAACTAGCAGCCTTGAGTTTCACCTAGAGAAATGTGAGGTTATCCAAATCTCTCACAAATGCTCAATCATCATCAAATCAAATTGCAAGCAACATGGGCATGTCTTGAAGGCAGTCAAACATGCTCAGTACAACTGTGTCATGGGCTTTCCATGCCAAAACCTCAAAATTAGATCTCAAGACCTCAAGGCCAAGGCCTGTAAAACCCTGGGAAGTCAAATCCTCAAATACGGGGCTGTTGTATGAGACCCCAATACACAGCAGAAAGTAAACCAGCTCGAGATGGCCCAGAGACGGACAGCTTGCCATTTACCTAATAGACAGTGTAACTCAGATGATGGATGTTCTAGGATGGCAAACACCATGCATCTATGTATGTTATACGAACGGATTGGTAGATGTTCCAGCTAGCAAGTGGATGACACTAGTCAGCTATTCAAGCCACCACTGCCACCAGTATGGGTTTCGAGTACCACATTCTACAAAGGACTGTCACAAATATGCATTTTCCTTAAAGAATTTACGTTAGGGCCGTTCCATTTAAAAGTGTGGTGGGGGGGGGGGGGGGGGAGGAACGGAAGGTAATTAAATATTCGGCACCCCCCCCCCCCCTCCTGCCAGAAATTATATGCAACCTAATGGGAAAAATTAATTCTGAATTCGGCCCCTCCCCACCTTCCAAAAACCTTCTGTTCCTCCTCCCCCCACACTTTTTAATGGAACAGCCCTTACTGGAATTCATTATTACCAAATCTACCGACTGCCACAAGCCTAGGTGTATTTAAGAGAGCACTCGTTAACCTGGCAAACCTACAAACTCCTAGTACTTGCTTTTATCTTCCTAACAAGTAACAACTGTTATCTTTCCTTTTCTATTTTCTATTCTACTTTAGTACTAACTAGGCACTCACCCCCACCTGTATCTTCAATGAGAAATTAGGTGGTATCCGGAAGAAGATAAGTACACTTGCACCGCACCTGACTTGTGAATTCTACTTGGGTCATCTGATTTGTGAGCGAATAGGAGATTAATTCGTTTCTTTACTTGTGTGTAGTATTTGTACTTTTCGTCAACGATTTATTGCATGTAGTTAACATTATCAGTACTTTCCTTTGTATGTATGTATGTTTATTGACTATGCCAGCAGCATAAAATACAATACAAAATATTCTGCATAATACATATTAGGTAGATAATTAATACAAGCTATGAGCTATAATACAGCTATTGTTAGAACAAATAGAACATGAACATGGGAAAAAATGAACAGAAACAGAACTCAAGAAAAAGAACTAAACAAAAATGACGGGCTTTGAAGCGTGTGTCCTATAGCAGGCCTAGTCGTTACCGTTTATATCCGGCATTCAGGGAAGCAAGTATACTAACCAATGCCATCTTTCACTTTTTCATAGTACACTTTGGATATGTAATCCGCTGATATGGCCAGAATCATAGATTTTTGTTCATATGTAAAAGTATTACCTAGGCCACCTAGCAAAGCAATAACCAAGTCATAACGAGAGTTGAGTAGGACTGGATCACAGCCATCTGGAATATTCTCAATTGCGTTCATCATTTCAGTTCTTTTTACCTGCCTTTTTGGACATTGCAAAACTAGGTGTCTTACATCATCTACAACACCTAAATCGCAATCCTCGCAAAATTTTGAGAACATAGGCGACCCTTTCAGCCGGACATCGTCATCTTTAAGTATACTAGCGTGTGATAACAATTTGACAACCGTCTCGCACTTATTCATCAATTGGTGGTTATCATCTGCAATCTGCCACCAAATGAGATAACTAGAGTTTTCACTTATACTTGATAGCAGATTCAGACTCTTGTGGCACCGCATTTGAATTCGCCAGAAACATGCATCTAACTCCCATGCCCGTTCCCAGACCATCCGTCTCCACTCAACTTTTGACCACATATGTCCATTACGTATCATGTTGATCACCTCCATAAGCATTCCGAAAGTACTTGCCACATTTAGGAGGTCAAACACTACACTCCCATGCAGATTTTCCCTCCCCTTGTGGATTTCCCCCATGTACACAGCTGCACGCTCGCAGAACACCAACCTAGAAGGCTCAGTGGTGCACAGAGCCATGAGCGAGCGGATGAAGATCATTTTCTTTATTTCAATCATCCTCTCGAGCCTGATCCACCCGAGCCCGTAGAAAGCGCATGCATTAGGGGTTTCCCCTGATAGTCTCTGTATCCGCTTTCCTGCATAATTCTGGAAATCTTCAACAAGTTTAATGCTTTTGTCCCCTAGAACCCACATTTCGCTCCAGAAAAGAGTGATTGGGGAGACAATAGCCCAGAATATTGTGTTGCACGTAGCTATAGAAAGTCCATTTCTACGTATGCCCAGGCCAGTGATGGCATTAAATGCCCGTCTGGCTTTAGCAATCCTACTTTCGACGCCATCGGCATCATTTTCATAAAGACATGCGGTCACACCAACATGGTCATATGCTAGTTTTTCCCTCACCCTATCGTCACCCAGTTTAAAAACCCTAACTTCGCTATTGTGTATATTCGCTGTAATCTAATCAGTTGTTGTTACCTATGTTCTTGTGCAGTTTGAAACTATTCTAATGTGTGATATGAATTCTCTCTCTTCATCTACACATTTTGGCGACCTTGAAGTATTTTATTGGCTTAATCATGTTCATTCTTTCTTATAATCTCATGTTTTCCCATTCTCCCTATTTTTCTGCATTCTCTCTCCTGCATCCATTCTGTAATCCCCACTCTTCCTCGTTTCTTCCTGATTTGTTCACTCTCTCAATGTTTGCATTCCTGGTATTGATTTGTTTTAGTTTTATTAACACTATTACTAGGTTCACGCAGGTTAAAGTTAGGTACTCAGGCAAGAAATAAATTTCATAATAGAACCAAAGATATTAGAGAGCTAGGAGTTTCATGATCTGTGGCTACATTTAATATGTTAAATAATTATTAACATTTAATTGCAGGGTGTTTCACATTGGTGTACCATTTTAGTGAAGGATATTGATATTTTATGAATCTAAAACATGTGTGTTTTTAAAAAGTATTGTTTGCCTTAATTTATTCACTTTCTTTCTTTGTTGTGAAATATGTGCAAAAGAAATTTACCTACCACATAATTAACCCTTCCAATGCTGAGGCTACTTTCGACCGAATCACAAGGTCACAAAATATTTTCGAAAACCATCTAAATCCTGCCATGTTGGTTTTCATTGGACAGCTGTCGCTGATGAGTACCCATGTGCCAGGGTTTCAATAATTTCTCGTTTTTTTTTCATCATTTGTATTGGTCATATTAGCCAACAGCAGCATAAGGGTTAAGGTCTTACGATACTCTATACCGGCGACACCTATTGGGTATTGGACAAACTAAAATAATTTATTACAATTTACCTGACGATCACTGGAAAAATTGAGAAGAAATTGATTTTTATTGAATATGTACCAATTCTGAATATCCCTGCCTATTATAAACAGTATCCTATGAGTTTTTTGTTTTTGGCTACAGTGATTTCCATATTCATTGAATTTGATGTTTTGACACGTTTTCAGGAATTATGTGTGATAATTCATGTGTATAAAATGAGGTTCCCATGCTCACCAATATCTCGTATAAGGATGGGCATGTGCGGTAACAATTGAGTAACTCTTTTCTAACATTTTCATAAAAATTTGCCCCCAAAAGGTCCTATTTCACAAATTTTGACCATCTGTGGTTCGAAAACTAACACGATGACCTATCATTTTCTTTATGTCTTCTTATTTAGGGCATTGTGTAGATAGTGTAGACAAAAATTGGGGAAAATTAAACTAGACAATTCTGACTTATATCAATTTTGGGCTAAAAACTTGTTTCTCGAATTCCTTGATCTTGCCCAATAATTCCCATATAACAGCAGAAAAATAATTTCAACAAGGCAGAACAGTATTCCAGGCAGTGTCAGTATCTTTGAAGGGATAAATCTGGCAAAGAAAGACACCAATTTTGGATAAAGTGATGTTTGTGACATAAATTGCATTAATTTTTCAAAAATCTGTGAAAAAAAAACTAAGTTGATGACCCCATGATTTTAAGATGTTTTGAAGATCACTGTGCTATGTTCTTTCCTCATGCAAAATTTCAGGAAAATTAAACTGAGATTTCCAAAAGTGTCGTAAGACCTTAAGAGCATTTGGGTAAAAACTTGGCAGGAGCCGTAGGAACGTGGTATTTGATTAAAGGGGTACAAAATATATGTCAAGTTTGGGTAATTCTGTAATATACACATTTGTTCACTTTTTTATCCAAAACCTTTTTGTCTAGGGAGTATAAACCATGGTCTGTACCAACTTGAGAAAGTGCTTTAACTATTACTTGTATCATATTATTATTGACAATATTAGTATATTATTATTACCATTATTATTATCTTTATTACCATTATTATTTTTATTGTCATTTTTATTATTATTATTATTATTATTATTATTATTATTATTATTATTATTATTATTACAAACAGTGGTGAGTGCATTATGGTGGGGGTCTTGCACTGAAAATGGTAGAAAAAGTGTATGTGATAATGACCTATATCAAGAGGAAGTGTTAACCATTGTTTACATGTATACACTTTTAAGCCTACTTTTACATTGGAATTAAAATCATGCATCGATGGTCAGTGGGCATTCATGATACTTTTGGACTTTGGACATTTTTATTCTTCTGTTGCCACACTCACATTTATGTGTAGTTTCAGTACTAGATTCTACTTTTTTCGCATGATGGTTGGATTATTTAAGAATTGAAGAATGTCCTCAAAACACCTTATATTTCACTATACACAAAAGACTCATCAATGTGTCCTTTTCAAGTATAAATGTTTCCTTGTTACTCCAATTTTATTTATTGATTCAATTGATCGAAAACATATTTTTGATGAAGAATTCCAGTTCTATGTAGTTTTGTTCAATCATTTTTGTTAGGACCTGGACTTAAAGGCATCTTTTTCTGATTTTTGAAGAACCAGCAAGCTGATATCTCAAGGGGCACACCCTCTTGGTTCGCCTAATGGTGTGCAAAAGGAGCTGGCACCTCCCGGGGAACCCTGAGCTGGTGTGGCATCCTGCTCGCCTCATAAAAGAAGGGAGATGTGTGGATCTGTCTGTGGATACCATGCATCTAAAAGATCCGTTGATCCTCTTCGGATTTGAAGGCTCTGTTCGTTCTCTTCCTCTATTTATTCTTTCACCTAAGATATGCGTTGTCGTTGTTTATCAACAGTGACAAAAGACCACTTTTTGGAAAAAAAACTTTAAGTATCTTCTGATTCTCCACAAATCCTATTTCAGCTCCATTGGGAGTAGTGCTTAGTAAAGGATTTAATGGGCCTTGCACTATTATTATATTACAAGCTTTATAATGATAGTCAGTTCTATCCCTGCTGTTTGTTTTATGTAAACATAAATAAACACTGCCATGCATCATCTTATACACTTTAAACACTTTTAATACATATCAGAATAACTAGAATGGGTTGCCTGTATTGATTCTCAGTAGTTTCTTCAATATATATATATATATATATATACTTTATTGACTGTAGATAATTACAAATTGTACAAATATATTTGTGAAACAGGACAATACAAAAGAAACAGAAAATACAAGGATTATTTTGAACAAAAATTAAGAAAAAAAGAAGTTATTATAAGAAAAGAGAGAACAGTCGTGACTGACCCTCCTAACTAAAACAATATAGTGAAAACTAAACAAAAAAGAGCGAACTTGATTACACAGCTTAATGGATTAAAGGTAAGGAGAGGCTGTGTATTGGGAGACGAAACTCGAAATCCGGGGCATAGCCAGGTCTGAATACCTTTACATTCGTCAGGCAGAGGTGAAAAAGAAATTAACCTACTCCTTTGCGCATGTTTTAAAAATGAAAATTTCCAAGTTGTTGTCATTAGATGAACTATGAAATACATCAAGTGACCTAATCCAAAATTACCAATTGGGCTTGCAAGACTGCACTGATAATGCATCACAGAGCATATATACTTTCTGGCTTCTGGAAATGAATAACTGCAAACAAATTGGACCTAATCTTTTCAATTTTTTTGGGCGAGCATACATACATTTAGGGGAGCATCTATAGAACCTCTAAAAACAATGACAGCTAAAACATCAGTTTTTTTTTACTTGAAAGTGCCCCAAAATGCATATCAGAGCACCTAATTTTCGTGTGTTTTTTCTGAGAGAGCATGCCAAAAATTACAAAATTGCTCAAGCCTGAAAACTTTAA
>OZ012687.1:4605383-4630383 GCA_963942565.1 Maea johnstoni | reverse complement strand
ACCACTTCATGACGTGCCGCCCTTCGTGTTGCTTCATCCACAAGTAAAAGGGGTTAGCGCCGTGTGATGCACACCCGAAGTCAGGGGTATATTGTTGGTACGGTTGCACAGGTTGTGGCGTTGCGGCGGCGGCGGGCGTGGGTTTTGCAGCGCTAAGGCGAGCCAGCGCCGTACTGAGCGACCGAGAGACACTTCTCAAACTTGCCCTCTCCTCTTTCGCTCCATTGCTCACACAGTTCGGTCCCCCGTCACTGCTTAGCGTATAGAGGAAAAACAGCGATCCTATAACAACGCACTCGACAAATATCCTCAATAGAGAGGGAATAACGTACCGAGAAGTGTTCGCCATATCATCAACCATTTGTTAGCAGCTGCACGCCACTATAAGTTCTCTGTATAGAAGAAACCGCAACTCAAGTTATCAATAGTCTTGTCCTACATATGGGGCGAGGTGGCGACCTCCGTTGACCATCTATAAAAGACTATATGTGTGTTTGCCATATCTACAGTTGACTTATACGTCACGTGGTAAAGTGCAGGGATGCTGTCGTGGCATGACCTAACTTGTCTGTCTGTTCACGATCAGTGAGGCGGATCTATCTATGCGTATCATCTCCCACGTGACAGCCGTCGGTGATAATTATGCTGTGGACGTAGCACTATAATTATCATCGCAGTTCATGCAATCGCGCGCAGAAAACACAAACATCGCAAACACATTTTCAGTACACTCGCATTAAAACATTCCAATTTTTAAGTAAATGAACACACGAATGGAAGTGAGAGATCGAACATTTCAACCATAATTTTCATCTCATGTTTTGGCTGAAAATGAATAACAATACAGTTTATTTTGAAGCCAGTGTTTTGGACTATGATATGGAGCCCCTTTAGGTCCAAGGTCATGTCACAGCTACGTTGAATTATGATAGGAACGTGAAAATCAGCATTTCTTTTACAGAAAGTGCTGTGGAGGTAGGACCTTAAACCTTACCAAAAACATGAATGATCAAACGGTACAGTCTGTTTTTTCTGGTATAGGATGAGACTCGACATTTGGCCAACAAACAATCACATGCTGATATACAATGTAGTACCTAAGCGGTGCCACATAATATCACAATATTTCCTTATGTATAGGTTTATCAATATTTGTGAACAAACACGTATAGCATTTACAATGGCATAAGGGCCGTTGTGTTCTGTTCACCCAGTTTGCAGATATTCAACTTTCAAAAATTATTCAGTTATCGAATAGGTTTGTACCTTAAACCATTGACTTTTACATTTTGAATTGATGTATCTGCTTAAACTATTAGCTAAACCGCCTAAATCGCTCATTTTGCTGGAATAGTGAAATGCATTTTCCTTGGGGCATGCTACGGGCGCATCGTGTTAAATTCCTTTCGGCAATCCAGATTTATCTCTAAATTTGACTTTATATGCCCGATGGCAAGTAATTTCCCGGCTGAAATGTGCACCTGTTTGTTTACATGTCTCCAGGCAACGGCCACAATCAGGGGACTAAAGGAATGATGGTGAAGCGTCACTTTTGCTTTATCTTCGGGCACTGCATCGACACGTTTGGCCGAAAGAGGTTACTGAGATTCACCCTCAGTCACGAAGCCGTTACATAAGGCCACACCTGAATATACCGCAGTAAGCTCCAATGCAAATAACCCTCGTAAAGGGTGCGCTTTGTGACATGGTATGCCATGTGTGTTGATTGTACTTCGGCAGTTGTAAAAAACGTGTAGAGTAAATGTAAAGGAATCTCACAAAATAAACCATTTAGCAAGAAAAGGGTTGCTATATTCGAAATTTAGACTGAAATCAGCTTATTGAATTTATTGAACTACAATGACTTCTCGACCATGTGCTAAGACCCAAAACTGCCAGAACATCTTCATAGAGAAAGTGAAAAAACGTATTTGTTCCATTAAAAAGATCAAAACTCATTTCACACCCTTTTGGCTCATTATGAATTGATTTACCTGAAGGATGAACCACCAACTAATGCGTGCATCAACAGTTAATTGTTATGACAACAGCATGTAACGTAAAAGCCAGGATGAAATGCGTTAACTATCAGATCTTGCAGAGAACCAAACGGAAAACTTTATCTATTCAAACTAATTGAGTCCGAAAGTTGTGACAATTATAATGATAAGAGAACAATAACTCAACTTAAATGAAACAGCACTATTAGATCGGCAATCCATTCTACTAGGCAACCCCAAAAAAACTGTTATACTAAATTATAGTATAATGCTAACAAAGCACTAAATTCATAAGAACAAATATATTAAACGGAAAACAACACTGGGAAGTATAATCGAGAAACTGAACTACTATAACTAACTATAACTTTCAAATGAATGCGAGGATGTGCCCCTCTGTACCTGAGGGAACTGTTAGCCAGTCAATACAAGGACTCTAAGATCAAACTCTGAGAACCACATACAGATACCACATACTAATAATTTCCATATGCATGTAGTGTACTGATTCTTAAATAAAGATTTAAAGATATACGGAAAATTGTTTTTGTTTTTATCGAAACACAAGAAAGTGGACTGATTGATATCAGTCTGTGTTTCAAGATGTGTTTCAAGCTTTTTAATCCAACTCTTTTCCGAAAACAAGCAAAAGAAAATATTTGGAAAATATTTGATTTTCTCCTGCCTGCCACGACTGCTCTTTCGTCGTCACAGAAACAACAGATGAAGAAGAAATGCCATTTGACATTATGTGTTTATACATCACCTTGACTACCATGTGTCACGTGATGTGAAAGCTGGTGTTCGTGTTCGCATTCCTCAGTTCAGTTTGCGCTCATGCGATACACGTAACGCAGACAATGTCATTGCCCCCTCGCCCTGTGATCGTCAGACCAGCCGTTCCAAAAGCTTTCAGATTACAATCGCCTTGATACGATCTGATATATCGATCACTCCTACGCAATGATTAATAGGTTCAGACAAATCACATTAGTAGCGGAATAAGCAGTTTTTTTGTAAAATGTTTATGTTTCAAAAATGTGAAAAGTGTAGGGTTTTATCTGGACCCGCGGTACTATCATAAAGCGTAAGAAATCGTTAGTTGCAGTGATGAACGTGGGATGAAGTTATTACCACCCACGTGTGATATATATCATACCTAAGTACGACCGCTGTACGTCAGCTGCGACCATATCACGATTTAAGTATGATCACTAAGACTGATACGAGAGCCATAAATAAACTCACCTGACGAATGACTTCAATTTTTATGGACACGAATGCAGAAATTATGAAAATTAACTTGAAAGGGAAAACACACTGTTGAAACGGCTGCCCAATGCTACAAGAGTTTCTAAACAGAAATTTGGGATTTCGTCTATCGTTTTGTCCTCTGCTATATAGAGGTAAAGTCGTGACTAGCCATTGTTAGATGTAGCAGGAAACCGAAATGACCGGGGGGAATTCACACCACCAAACGCACGTCACTGGCAACTCTCCCACATGCCCCGAGTTAGATTCTAATCCATATGCAGTGGTGAGAGACAGCGAGCAGACAATGTTATGGAAGGCATTGGGAAGGCTAAAAGCTAAAACTTTAAGCAAACACATCTCTTGAAAAATTGAACTCACGGGGAACCAGTCTAGACTTAATTGATCATATGACCTTTGATTATTATACATAAACCAAGTGAGACGCGTTTCAAATAAAATGTATTGTTAAATATATTTTCCATTGTCTTGTTTGTTCTAATTGACAAAATACTAAAATGATGAACAAAGCCTTATATCACTTGTATGGAAAAGACATTGTATTTGTTATAAAGCTCAGCCCTGTTGATTTTTTCTGCAAGATATCTAATAATAAAGATGTACAATAGAGAAGAGTATCAATAGAAGAGGGTATTAGGTAAAAGAAATCTCACGATTTACGGATTGGGGTTTGATTCGCGTTATTCTTCTTGTTTGCATATTGTGCGATACTTTACAGATGGATGACTAATGTTAGAGGTACCTGTGGTAAGCATGTTGGTGACTAAAGTTTATCTAAAGGGCTATTAGTAATTCTTACATGAATACTGGCAAACTAGGATAAGGTGAGATAGTTTTATTCGAGAACTAGAGCTCAGTGTTGTTTCCCTTGAGGTGGCACATAGACAAAAAGATTATAACGTATTCAATGCCGGTATATATTTGCAGTAAACGAAGCCCTATTGTTCAGTAATGATGTCCTTTATATGTGTCAATGAATAAGAGATGACTAGTTTTTTAACATGGATGTTCCACTTTTTTTTTCACCAACCGCAACCTTTCAGCTCGGAGGTTTTTCTAACGTTTGCACCATTCATCGTTATGATTTTGCATATTACGTTTATGGGCCATATCAGTGACCTTCCTACGAAGTTTACCGTAAAAACATTAATTTCATCTTTATTTCTTTCGCTATAACCATTTCCTTAGCCTGTATATGCAGTTCGCTTTCCTTTCATTTTGTTTTTTTTAACCATTTTACGTGCCTTGTAGCAGATTGTATTTGCCCATTTGATATGTTTATTTTTGAACTGTTCAGATTTATGCTCTCTTTTTTTATATACACAGTCGATACAGGCACATTTCCAGACATACTTTTGCTCAACAGCCATTTAAAACTGCATTCAGTATATGACGTTTTTTTCCAAATTTAATGAAAGATTCTTCTTAGTTAAGGCTGTGATGCTGGTGACACTCTCAAAATAAGACAACTCCTAGTTTAGCTCTCCTGTCGCCTTTCTAACAATAGTTATCTAATCCCCGAGGTATTGGTGTTTCAAATATAAGTTTTCTTTAACTTACCTGCTTGAGCTGACCTCGATATAAACACAGTTTCAATTTTACAGTGTTTTACCTCAAATGAGGTTTTCTTGATCAATAAAGGTTCATTTGATTTATAAATACCATACATGTCTGCTAAATATACTAGGCTAGGGCAACTGGAAGGCAAATTTAAAGTTCCTGCAAGAGAATACTTTACAGCCCGCGATTTTGGTGGAAATTTTTACCTAAGAAAGTAGGTCACAATGGACAGACATGTTGACCTACTTTCGAGGGAAAATTGTATTCTTTGACGACTGATAATATATAAACAGAATTAGTAATATTTCACATGCATTCGTTTTTATTATGGATGTCATTTTATCATCGTCTGCTGTTAACCAACTTGCATAAAGAACACTCATACTTGGTTCAAACCTACAGTTTTTAAAAACCTTATCGATAGCAGCATATAATATATATATATATATATATATATATATATATATATATATATATATATATATATATATATATATATATATATATATATATATATATATATACAGTCAACCCTGACAGAGAGACCACCCCTGAACAAGGACCCCCTCCCGACAAAGACCGCTCAAAATCCCTCCGAATAGAGACCCCTTGTCAGCAAAGACCAGAGACCGCCTTTTTCCTTCCCAAAGACCATGTTTCACCTGTGAACAAGGACCCCTTTCAGAAATAGACATTTCCAAGTCTCTTTGTTGACAGAAATTTCTCAGACTGATTTTCAGTAAGTCATAACCATAACTTTTTTGTAAGGGGATTAAAGGGATACATACCACACACACACACACACACACACACACACACACATGCAGCAGTGGGATACGATTAACCCAAGCCTGGGTGGGGACCTGTGTAAGCTAAGTTTAACCCAAGCCAGCTGATGTTCAATTGAAATTTTGTCATCCTCTCATACCTGTCAACTCTATTGATTTGGGAAGTACTCTCCTGATTTCAGACCCCAAATTTAGTGTCTTCTGATAGAGCACCTGATTTGAAGAAATCTACTGATTAGCTACTGATTAGCTGATTTTTAAAAATTCTCTGTTTCCCAGCAAGTAGATCAGTGACTGACAATGATTAGAATCATGTCCATCAAATTGGAATACTGGAACAAGTCAACTGCAGTGGTCAGTAGGTTTAATACGCGTCGCTGAAGCAGAGAGCTAAATATACGTCTGTAACAACTGCTTATGTAATAATCACGGTTTATGTAATATCAACCGCTTGCGTAATAAAAAATCAACTGCTTATGTAATAACAACCGCTTGCGTAATAAAAATTTAACCGCTTGTGTTACACAACCGCTTGTGTAATAAAAAATTAACCGCTTATGTAGCACCAACTGCTTTATGTAATAAACAAAATCTGCTTATGTAATAATAAACCAAATATTGAAAGAAAATAAGTTTTGTTATGGGTGTGCAATGCACAAATAAAGGACCTGCCGTTTTCAACTGCATACATGTATTAGTATCTTCACGACTTGATCTTTTTCTGCAGTTCAGGATTTTATAATCCGGTCTTTCTTTTATCCTGTGATTCTTGTTTTTTCTTTAGCATTTTCAGGTTTGTCTCATGCATTACTTTTCTGCGATATCAAGTTCGTGTTCACCTTCAAATTCTTTTCTGCCATAGCTGTTTGTTGTGTTTTCTTTTAATCTACACTCCAGAACTGTTTGACATATTGTGTTCATACTCAAACTTTCTTCTTTTGAGATGGGTCAAGGAATGTCAGTTAGAATAAGTTATTTGAATTTCTTTTGTAAGAATACATATTTAAGAATATTCTAAATGTTTATTTCGTCATTTTTCTCATGCTGATGATGGTGCAGCTGCGACCGGCAGAGAAAAAATGATTTCCACCAATTTTTCCGTAAAGATACAGAAAAAGTCGTGCTGTTTCTAGGAAAGTGACGGAAAAATATTTTTTCAACAAATTCCTTTACGTTCACTTTTCAAAATTATAGCACTAATAAGGTGGTGCAGGTATGAAAGTTTTTTGGCACTTCCAATTCCTGTTAGAATGAGCAAATTATTTATTAGTATGCATTTCTATGCAAATCGTTTGCATGGATTGGCATGATTTTGTATCAGTCTGTTCATAATCAGTGCATTTGTCCATGTTATTTCATGCGTGACTTGAGTCACCCAAGAGTCTACACAGGAAAGACGACACATTTGAGCATTGTCATACAGTGATGCACACTCTATGTGTGCAAATTTGTGCATATTTGGACATTCCAAACATGCTGGACTCTGCTCATGAATAGCGTTGAACATTCTGTTTACCATACATTTATGTGTGGTGAAATTCAGACAAGTCGATGCGAACCACTTTACAGAAAATAATGTTGGACTGTTTTTCTCTGCCACTCACAACAGCTCAATCATACATTTGTGAATGCAACAATATGTGCCTCATACTTGTACATGTACGATATCGTTCAGCTGTTGGCAGATGATCATTATTTGAACTCTTACATATATCAGCTGTACAAGTCTGCCTGCTTCATGCTTTCATTTTCGCAATCGGTGTTTTCAAATGTTTTTGAAATATTTTCATACTACAGTAGTGGTGAACATGGATATAATCTTGATGCAGGCAAAATGGTATGTGGTAAAAAATTTGTACCTAACATTTAATAAAGTTTTCTTTAGGTAACTTTCATTTGCCTTGTTATTGATATTTTCACCTTGTTTCCTGATTAGTTCCACTGTTTAAAGTTCAAAACCTGTAAAAAAAGATATCCATGCATTTACATTCTACAGTTTTACTGTACCAAAAGAAAAATTATTTCAGAGGGTGCTAAAATGGACCCATTAGTAAAATGTATCATTGAGATGAAATCAGTCCCCCTCGCACAAAACAGAATAATGCATGATGACAACCATTTTTTGTAACTTTCATTTTAAGAGATCTTTTTGAAAAGATATGCTGTGTATTGATATCTGGTAAAATGACGGGAATACTCAGGGAGTAAAAAGTTTACGAAATATTCTTCTATTACATCACTTATTTGGGTCGATTTCAGCACCCACTACGCAAAAATTGTGGGCAATAGGCTATTTCATACTATTATGAAATATTGACATCTGTGAATATTCTGTGTTCATTTTTTGGCAATTCAAAAGGATAGATTAAAAAAGTGCTACTTAAAGGGCAAATGCACCATCATGATGATTTAGGTTCAAAATGTGCCTATACGTGTCACCTTTCAAATAAGACCACCCGCAAGTCTGTCCTCCTCAGATATGGCTTATGTAATTTAGTAAAAAAACTGGCCTGAGTCTGGGTATAGAGGCTGATATCATCAGAAGTGGTGCTTAGGAAGTGACTGCCACCCCTGCTTCTGATTGGTCAAGAGATATCAGTGGCAGTCACTTCCAGCCACTGATATCTCTCGACCAATCAGAAGCAGGGGTGGCAGTCACATCCTAAGCACCACTTCTGATAATGTCAGCCTCTATACCCAGACTCAGGCCAGTTTTTTCATAAGCTTTCATAAGCCATATCTGAGGAGTGCTGAGGAGGAAAGACTTGCAGGTGGTCTTATTTGAAAGGTGACACGTATAGGCATATATTGAACCTAAATCATCAGTATGGTGCATTTGCCCTTTAACAGTTAAAGTGGATTTACCCAGGAGTTTGCCGCTGATCACATCAACTTATTAAGAAAGAAAAAGGTGAAATAAGAGATTTTGAAATTCGTCACTAAATGACAAAAAAGCAAATTATCAATTGACTGAAAAAAATTAATAAAGTTTTCAAATAAAATAAATAAAGTTTTGATGCTTATATTACAGATAAACTAAAACAGCTGTATTCAAAGGAAGACAAGTGTTTCCACATTTTGACTTTGCCCCCTAGGTCACCAAAATCTAATCAGATAAAGAGGACATCCAAACAAAACATCCCTATCAATATGAACAATATTTGCCCAACATTTCGGAGAAATTGTGTTATAAGATTTACTTTACGTTCTTCACCTTTGACCTTTATAGTTACCCCAAGGTCACCCCAAGCTGAATAGGACATCCCAAGCAACAATCCCTGTCAATATGAACGACTTTGGCCAAAGGGTGGCAGGATAATTACTGATACAATATTTCCTCTATGATCTTGACCGTGACCCAAAGGTCGCCAAAATCTAATACTGAAGAATCTGAAGTAATTTAGTCTGTCAGTATTAGCCAAATGGCTGTGGAGAAATCATGGATCAGATTTTCACAATGACCACAACCTTTGACCTTGTCCCTAAAGTAATCAAAACCAAAATCGCAGAAGTAATTAAGGAACACAAAACAACAATTCTGAACTGCAAAAAGAGAGAAAGTCACCAAAAAACTAATACAGAGTACAGACACATTATTTACAAGCTGCAGGCCCATAACATAAGTATTTTCTTTCGAATTTGGTTTATTATTACATAAGCAGATTTCGTTTATTACATAAGCAGTTGGTGTTACACAAGCGGTTAATTTCTTATTACGCAAGCGGTTGTTATTACATAAGCAGTTGATTTTTTATTACGGAAGCGGTTGAATATTACATAAGCCGTGATTATTACAAAAGCAGTTGTTACAGTCGTTTAACTTTTTTGTGTTATTACATAAGCAGTCAATTTCTTATTACGCAAGCGGTTGTATTACATAAGCTGTAGTTATTACATAAGCAGTTGTTACATACGTCGGTGATTGAGGATGAACAAATAGACTTCAAGTCAAAAAAGCCTCCTGTAAAGGCGACATTTTCCTTGTGTAATTGGCATATAAATCCGGACTAGACTAGACAAATAAGGTAACATATTTAAAATTGCTCTGTAAATAGCTTAAGAACATCACGAACCTGTGTACATAATGGTACACGCATGTTTAGTTTATGCATGAGGAACTGGGGAACTGGTTGTGCACTAGATATCCATGTCGGAAAAAATGTTAACTGATCATATGCTACCTCGGGGTAATAGGTAGCCTAGATTTCTAGGCTGTCATATATATTTTCTGTCATATTTTTTGTTACCAGGCTCCAAATACTCCAGGTAGCCGTATGCCTTAAACCTGATTTTTAGCCAAGTGCCAAAACCTTCATAACATGCTGAACATAAGAAGTACTGGTATTTGATCTTGAAAGATCACATAATGTAAGTGTTGTTAGTTATGATATTTTCAGTGCTAAAGCTATCTGTGTGTGATTTTGATGATGAAATATATCACCATTCAGCAACTGTGATCTGCTCCATAAAATTAGAGTTATTTCATTTACATGTTTGTATGGTCATCAATATAATGGCATACTCCTATACTACTATACTGACTCCTAGTGGCCAGGATCGGAACTAAGCAAAATGCTGCAAAAGAAGCCCCAAAAGTGAACCGCGTGAAATCTCCTGATTTGGGATGGTTGAATGTTGACAGGTATTGAGATTTTGTGCAGTACAGTTGATAACCTAGGTAGAGATGCCACCTAAAAGGAAGTTTCTTACATTGGTAGAAAGAGTTAAGGTAATAGAGATCAACAATAAGAAAAGAAGTGCTCGTAAGATAGCCGAGGACTTTGGAGTTGGAAAAACCAAACCCAGGTTCCCAAGTACATGTACATGTATATCTTTCTCATTCTGAATGAGTATAACCTTCTTATTTTGAATGCTCATATGATAACTGCCAAAACATGTACTGCTTTTCCTAGCTTGACCTTATTTTTGGTATCATGAAATATAATATGTGATATTGACAAACCTTTAAATCAGATTTTAGTCTTCTTTACATTTACCCACCAATTTGTGATTTATTTTTAAACAGATAAAACTGAAAAAATAATATGTAGTCCATGCACCCTTATGAAAATAGCATCAGTAATCAACCCCCCGAACAAAGCCCACCTGTGAACAAAGACCGCTTTTCTACTTCCCAAGGGCGGTCTTGATACGCGTCGCTGAAGCAGAGAGCTAAATATACCTCGGTGATTGAGGATGAACAAATAGACTTTAAGTCAAAAAAGCCTCCTCTAAAGGCGACATTTTCCTTGTGTAATTGGCATATAAATCCGATTTTCCCTGATTCTAAGCAGTTCAGACTAGACAAATAAGGCTACATATTTAAAATTGCTCTCTAAATAGCTTTAGAACATCACGAACCTGTGGTACATAATGGTACAAGCAGGTTTAGTTTATACATGGCCTACTGAGGAACTAGTTGTGCACTAGATATCCCTGTCGGAAACAATGTTAATGATCTTATGCTACCTCGGGATAATAGGTAGCCTATATTTCTAGGCTGTCATATATATATTTTCTGTCATATTTTTTGTTACCAGGCTCCAAATACTCTAGGTAGCCGTATGCCTTAAATCTGATTTTTTAACCAAGTGCCAAAACCTTCATAATATGCTGAACATAAGAAGTACTGGTATTTCATCTTGAAAGATCACATAATGTAAGTGTTGTTCATTATGATATTTTCAGTGCTGAAGCTATCTGTGTGTGTTTTTAATGATGGAATACTAGTATATCACCATTCAGCAACTGTGATCTGCTCCATAAAATTAAAGTTATTTCATTTATATGTTTGTATGGTCATCAATATAATGGCATACTCCTAAGCTAAACTACTATCCTGACCCCTAGCGGCCAGGATTGGAACTAAGCAAAATGCTGTAAAAGAAGCCCCAAAAGTGAACCGCGTGAAATCTCCTGATTTGGGATGGTTGAATGTTGACAGGTATGCATGTGTATTGATTGTACTTCGACAGTTGTACAAAACGTGTAGAGTAAATGTAAAGGAAGCTCACAAAATAAACCATTTAGCAAGAAAAGGGTTGCTATATTCGAATTTTAGACTGAAATCAGCTTATTGAATTTATTGAACTACAATGACTTCTCGACCATGTGCTAAGACCCAAAACTGCTAGAACATCTTCATAGAGAAAGTGAAAAAACGTATTTGTTCCATTAAAAAAATCAAAACTCATTTCACACCCTTTTGGCTCATTATGAATTGATTTACCTGAAGGATGAACCACCAACTAATGCGTGCATCAACAGTTAATTGTTATGACAACAGCATGTAACGTAAAAGCCAGGATGAAATGCGTTGACTATCAGATCTTGCAGAGAACCCTAGTGACAAACGGAAAACTTGATCTATTCAAACTAATTGAGTCCGATAGTTGTGACAATTATAATGATAAGAGAACGATAACTCATCTTCTATACGACTGCCAATTCACCAGAAATATCTGGACAGATGCATTAACCATATCTTAAATGAAACAGCACTACTAGATCGGCAATCCATTCTACTAGGCAACCCAAAAACTCTGTTATATCAAATTATAGTATAATGCTAACAAAGCACTAAATTCATAAGAACAAATATATTAAACGGAAAACAACACTGGGAAGTATAATCGAGAAACTGAACTACTATAACTAACTATAACTTTCAAATGAATGCGAGGATGTGCCCCTCTGTACCTGAGGGAACTGTTAGCCAGTCAATACAAGGACTCTAAGATCAAACTCTGAGAACCACATACAGATACCACATACTAATCTGAAAAGGTTTGGTGACAAAGCATTCTGTGCCTGTGCACCACGCCAAGGCTGATGATAATGTGCAAAACCTGAAAAAAAAACAGCTGAAAACATTGCTATTTCAAAAGGAGTTTATTTGACTATATAGACTATGAACATCTGTCCACTGACTATTCTTTAAAGCGCTTCTGAACATAATAGGTGGAAAGGGCGCTATATCAATTATCAATTATTATTATTATTATCATTATTATTATTATTATTATTATTATTATTATTATTATTATTATTATTATTAAACCACCCTAGAAAAATGGTCACCAGTTTATAACAAAGTCAGAAGATGGGTCGGTTTCGGTGAAAATATTGCAATATGACACTGATGGTGAAATATACAAACGCATCGGTTCATATTCATCATGGTATACTAGAAAAGAAATACAATATTTCTGTATTCTGTATTGCATGTGGAACAATAACATTATAAAATAATGTATGACTCACTCTGAACTTTACCAAAACACCCTGTAGACGAATCCGCTTTACTTAAACATAAGCATGGAAATTCTTTTTGACAGGAAAGTATTTCAGTAACCTTCGTGCAAAGGTTTGAAATGAATGGTTGTATCAAAGGTAACACATATCAAAATACAAACTGTTACCGATAGAATAGCATACTTTGGGTCTAACACGCAGTAAACGAAAACCGCCATTTTGACATTGTGTTAGCTCGTTTGTGTCCACATAGGCTGAAAACAACCTAGCTATTTAAGGAGTATTTCATAAATGAAAACATTAAGAAAGCACTCTATGACGAAAGTTTAATCAGAACCCATCCTACAAGATTTCAACACATGTTTTCAAAATGGATGTTTTGTTCCAAAGCTATTTTAAAAATACATTGCATTGTTAATGTGGAGACAACCGGTTTACCAGGGATGACCAAAAGACGATGCGTAGATAATTTCCATATGCATGTAGTGTACTGATTCTTAAATAAAGATTTAAAGATATACGGAAAATTGTTTTTGTTTTTATCGAAACACAAGAAAGTGGACTGATTGATATCAGTCTGTGTTTCAAGATGTGTTTCAAGATTTTTAATCCAACTCTTTTCCGAAAACAAGCAAAAGAAAATATTTGGAAATATTTGATTTTCTCCTGCCTGCCACGAATGCTCTTTCGTCGTCACAGAAACTACAGATGAAGAAGAAATGCCATTTGATATTATGTGTTTATACATCACCTTGACTACCATGTGCCACGTGATGTGAAAGCTGGTCTTCGTGTTCGCATTCCTCAGTTCAGTTTGCGGTCATGCGATACACGTAACGCAGACAATGTCATTGCCCCCTCGCCCTGTGATCGTCAGACCAGCCGTTCCAAAAGCTTTCAGATTACAATCGCCTTGATACGATCTGATATATCGATCACTCCTACGCAATGATTAATAGCTTCAGACAAATCACATTAGTAGCGGAATAAGCAGTTTTTTTTGTAAAATGTTTATGTTTCAAAAATGTGAAAAGTGTAGGGTTTTATCTGGACCCGCGGTACTATCATAAAGCGTAAGAAATCGTTAGTTGCAGTGATGAACGTGGGATGAAGTTATTACCACCCACGTGTGATATATATCAGACCTAAGTACGACCGCTGTACGTCAGCTGCGGCCATATCACGATTTAAGTATGATCACTAAGACTGATACGAGAGCCATAAATAAACTCACCTGACGAATGACTTCAATTTTTATGGACACGAATGCAGAAATTATGAAAATTAACTTGAAAGGGAAAACACACTGGTGAAACGGCTGCCCAATGCTACAAGAGTTTCTAAACAGAAATTTGGGATTTCGTCTATCGTTTTGTCCTCTGCTATATAGATGTAAAGTCGGGGGGAGAGCCATTGTTAGATGTAGCAGGAAACCGAAATGACCGGGGTGAACTCACACCACCAAACCCACGTCACTGGCAACTCTCCCACATGCCCCGAGTTAGATTCTAATCCATATGCAGTGGTGAGAGACAGCGAGCAGACAATGTTATGGAAGGCATTGGGAAGGCTAAAAGTTAAAACTTTAAGCAAACACATCTCATAAAAAATTGAACTCACGGGGAACCAGTCTAGACTTAATTGATCATATGACCTTTGATTATTATACATAAACCAAGTGAGACGCGTTTCAAATAAAATGTATTGTTAAATATATTTTCCATTGTCTTGTTTGTTCTAATTGACAAAATACTAAAATGATGAACAAAGCCTTATATCACTTGTATGGATAAGACATTGTATTTGTTATAAAGCTCATCCCTGTTGATTTTTTCTGCAAGATATCTAATAATGAAGATGTACAATAGAGAAGAGTATCAATAGAAGAGGGTATTAGGTAAAAGAAATCTCACGATTTACGGATTGGGGTTTGATTCGCGTTATTCTTCTTGTTTGCATATTGTGCGATACTTTACAGATGGATGACTAATGTTAGAGGTACCTGTGGTAAGCATGTTGGTGACTAAAGTTTATCTAAAGGGCTATTAGTAATTCTTACATGAATACTGGCAAACTAGGATAAGGTGAGATAGTTTTATTCGAGAACTAGAGCTCAGTTTTGTTTCCCTTGAGGTGGCACATAGACAAAAAGATTATAACGTATTCAATGCCGGTATATATTTGCAGTAAACGAAGCCCTATTGTTCAGTAATGATGTCCTTTATATGTGTCAATGAATAAGAGATGACTAGTTTTTTTAACATGGATGTTCCACTTTTTTTTTCACCAACCGCAACCTTTCAGCTCGGAGGTTTTTCTAACGTTTGCACCATTCATCGTTATGATTTTGCATATTACGTTTATGGGCCATATCAGTGACCTTCCTACGAAGTTTACCGTAAAAACATTAATTTCAGCTTTATTTCTTTCGCTATAACCATTTCCTTAGCCTGTATATGCAGTTCGCTTTCCTTTCATTTTGTTTTTTTAACCATTTTACGTGCCTTGTAGCAGATTGTATTTGCCCATTTGATATGTTTATTTTTGAACTGTTCAGATTTATGCTCTCTTTTTTATATACACAGTCAATACAGGCACATTTCCAGACATACTTTTGATCAACAGCCATTTAAAACTGCATTCAGTATATGACGTTTTTTTCCAAATTTAATGAAAGATTCTTCTTAGTTAAGGCTGTGATGCTGGTGACACTCTCAAAATAAGACAACTCCTAGTTTAGCTCTCCTGTCGCCTTTCTAACAATAGTTATCTAATCCCCGAGGTATTGGTGTTTCAAATATAAGTTTTCTTTAACTTACCTGCTTGAGCTGACCTCGATATAAACACAGTTTCAATTTTACAGTGTTTTACCTCAAATGAGGTTTTCTTGATCAATAAAGGTTCATTTGATTTATAAATACCATACATGTCTGCTAAATATACTAGGCTAGGGCAACTGGAAGGCAAATTTAGAGTTCCTGCAAGAGAATACTTTACAGCCCGCGATTTTGGTGGAAATTTTTACCTAAGAAAGTAGGTCACAATGGACAGACATGTTGACCTACTTTCGAGGGAAAATTGTATTCTTTGACGACTGATAATATATAAACAGAATTAGTAATATTTCACATGCATTCGTTTTTATTATGGATGTCATTTTATCATCGTTTGCTGTTTATAACCAACTTGCATAAAGAACATTCATACTTGGTTCAAACCTACAGTTTTTAAAAACCTTATCGATAGCAGCATATAATATATATATATATATATATATATATATATATATATATATATATATATATATATATATATATATATATACAGTCAACCCTGAGAGAGAGACCACCCCTGAACAAGGACCCCCTCCCGACAAAGACCGCTCAAAATCCCCCTGAGAGAAGTTACTTTATATTTTCCCTCCGAATAGAGACCACTTGTCAGCAAAGACCAGAGACCGCCTTTTTCCTTCCCAAAGACCATGTTTCACCTGTGAACAAGGACCCCTTTCAGAAATAGACATTTCCAAGTCTCTTTGTTGACAGAAATTTCTCAGACTGATTTTCAGTAAGTCATAACCATAACTTTTTTGTAAGGGGATTAAAGGGATACATACCACACACACACACACACACACACACACATGCAGCAGTGGGATACGATTGTAATTTAACCCAAGCCTGGGTGGGGACCTGTGTAAGCTAAGTTTAACCCAAGCCAGCTAATGTTCAATTGCAATTTTGTCATCCTCTCATACCTGTCAACTCTACTGATTTGGGAAGTACTCTCCTGATTTCAGACCCCAAATTTAGTGTCTTCTGATAGAGCACCTGATTTGAAGAAATCTACTGATTAGCTGATTTTTAAAAATTCTCTGTTTCCCAGCAAGTAGATCAGTGACTGACAATGATTAGAATCATGTCCATCAAAGTGGAATACTGGAACAAGTCAACTGCAGTGGTCAGTAGGTTTAATACGCGTCGCTGAAGCAGAGAGCTAAATATACGTCGGTGATTGAGGATGAACAAATAGACTTCTAGTCAAAAAAGCCTCCTCTAAAGGCGACATTTTCCTTGTGTAATTGGCATATAAATCCGGCCTAGACTAGACAAATAAGGTTACATATTTAAAATTGCTCAGTAAATAGCTTAAGAACATCACGAACCTGTGTACATAATGGTACACGCATGTTTAGTTTATGCATGAGGAACTGGGGAACTGGTTGTGCACTAGATATCCATGTCGGAAAAAATGTTAACTGATCATATGCTACCTCGGGGTAATAGGTAGCCTAGATTTCTAGGCTGTCATATATATTTTCTGTCATATTTTTTGTTACCAGGCTCCAAATACTCCAGGTAGCCGTATGCCTTAAACCTGATTTTTAGCCAAGTGCCAACACCTTCATAACATGCTGAACATAAGAAGTACTGGTATTTGATCTTGAAAGATCACATAATGTAAGTGTTGTTAGTTATGATATTTTCAGTGCTAAAGCTATCTGTGTGTGATTTTGATGATGAAATATATCACCATTCAGCAACTGTGATCTGCTCCATAAAATTAGAGTTATTTCATTTACATGTTTGTATGGTCATCAATATAATGGCATACTCCTATACTACTATACTGACTCCTAGTGACCAGGATCGGAACTAAGCAAAATGCTGCAAAAGAAGCCCCAAAAGTGAACCGCGTGAAATCTCCTGATTTGGGATGGTTGAATGTTGACAGGTATTGAGATTTTGTGCAGTACAGTTGATAACCTAGGTAGAGATGCCACCTAAAAGGAAGTTTCTTACATTGGTAGAAAGAGTTAAGGTAATAGAGCTCAACAATAAGAAAAGAAGTGCTCGTAAGATAGCCGAGGACTTTGGAGTTGGAAAAACCAAACCCAGGTTCCCAAGTACATGTACATGTATATCTTTCTCATTCTGAATGAGTATAACCTTCTTATTTTGAATGCTCATATGATAACTGCCAAAACATGTACTGCTTTTCCTAGCTTGACCTTATTTTTGGTATTATGAAATATAATATGTGATATTGACAAACCTTGAAATCTTCTTCACTGGCTCACTATACAGATGATTCCATTTCTAGTAAGCTGTTAGATGAAATTCTGATGGTGCTATAATAAGTTTATATTGTGAATGGTCTTTCAGTTGATCCTGTAATGATGGTCTGATTATCTTAATGTAGACTTTGTGGATGGCCAAACATTCATTTACTGATATACTTTACTTTATAATGAGCTGTGTGGACAATAAACACTTGAAGTGAATTTTGTAATAGATTCAAGGGACGATACACCCTCTTTAAGATTCGGCCAGGCAGATATTCGCCCTTAAACTTAGCTTTGCAGCTAAATGCCATGAGCAAGGCTACCCAGTGGCAAAGTTAGTAATATCAAGATATGCATAAGTTAGCATATTTCCCGATTTTCTTTTAGGACAAGCAGAAATGTCAGTGTGAAATTGTATATTTTTGTAACCATTAACCCTGTATTAGTAAGGAAACTGCTTCCAGTTTTGCAAGCTAGTATCATTAGGATGTTGAACTTCTATCACAAAGGTAATTGCACATGAATATGATTACGATTTCGTGGGAGTTGGAGGGGGAAAGATTAATAACATTATACCTGGGGAATTGGACTGCATTAAAATCATTTGGGGTCGGCACTATACAATTGGGGGACTAATCTCTATATTACCTGATAACATATATGCACAGTAGTTGGATTCAAAAGTAGACCTTGATCATTCAAATTCAAATTTATTAAACTAGTATCAATTTTTACAATTCCGCATGATGCGTGCATATCCTTGATACAGTTATTCTATTGCATTGACTTTAGCATTTTCCAGGTTAATACGTTAGAAACTTGTCAATATATTCTAGCAGTTTATGGATTTATTTCTGGGAATTTCAACTTTCTAAGGTTTAATCAGTTAACTCTCCATGGTGTTGCTGTATTTCAATTTCATTCCTAGAGGCATTTAAAGCATTTAGATTTTAAAGTAAAAACAGTCTGCAACTAGTACTGGAGGTTATGATTTGTATCATAATGTGAAGCATTTAACGGGGGATAAACCCAAATGTGAAAACGATTAAACTCCTGCCTGCATAACCTATTTTGACAATGCTCTGGAGCCCGGTAATCGAAGGTAGATTTCCCTTTAAGAAGTACTCTGTACTTTAGCAAATGACTCATGCTAGAAGTTTCAAGTCCAAGAAACACTTCACTGTGGGCTAGTACCTCCGCTTCTATCAAGGACAAAATTTCCCGGTGTCGAATACTTGAAATCTCGGGCATAATGTCGTGTTTTGTGTAAACTTTAAATTTACCGCCTTGCGAGATTTCTTTGACCCAGTTTTCTTTTTTGTCTCCCGTGGCCACATAGATGACGTCACATTTGCACACGGCACTTACGTTTTTCCTGCTCATGAAGTTGCTCACGTCTTTTATAGTTGGCACCCTCCCATGCTTGTGCATTTTGTGAAACATATGCACGTCTTTTTCCACTCGCAAGTGGAGTCCTATGAAGCGGCCCCCTGGGCTGACTCTTTTCATGAACTCGATGAGTGTGTCACTGAACCGCCTTAGATATGGAGAAGGGATCAGGTTTGTCAATATCCTGCTCAACATACGAATGTAGTCCTGCCAACCTGATTCGGCAGATAACACTGCCTGGGTTGGCATGCCAAAACCGAGGTTATATCCAACCATCAACGCGCCATTTCTTTTCAATACACCTGCACCTAGTGAACCCCAGTATTCCTTGTTAGGCTTGTATTCCACCCTTCGCGCATAGAAGAGCTCTACAGCCTCTCCCCTCGGCTTTGCAGCAATGCAAACCATGTCTTCCAATCCTCGGATGAAGTGCTCGCTGTCGTAGAATCTATGAAATGGGTCGAGTCGAGTGCAATCTGGATCTGAGTAATCGTCTCTGCTGCATCTTATATACTTGACTTGGCGTCTGGAGAAAAGGTAGTTTGAGAAGAGTCGTGGCAGAAGCAGGGTTGCGTTGGCTGCTCTCGCTGAGGCTATGGCACTGATCAGTGCAAGAAGCTGATTGTGCAATCCAAGAAACATCACGGGTGGTCTTATATAGCCTCGACACCCAAAGTTAGCACCTTTAGCTGCTGTAGTTTTGAGCGCTGGAATGTGCTTCTTTGAGGGATGTGCATTATGGGTTCTGTGTGAGATATGGGTGCCCTTTGATGTTCTCTCGTGCCACAGGGCAACCACCAGCACATACACTATGACTATGTTAAAAGTGATTTCCACCCTTCTCCTTAAGAACCTCATCACAGCTTATAACTAGCCTGTTCCTCTGATATGGTCCGTACTCTGTAAGGTACTTTCCTTAGCTGCTCCAGATAGTTGTTGGATGTCCACCAGTGCTTTGTTGACTCGTTTGTTTTTCGAAGGTACTCCTGTACGTCGGCGTTTTCTCCGGGTATTTCTGTTAGTTGGTGGTAGTATACCTAGGTTTCCTAAACTGGCTTCTGACGAGTAAGTGTTAAGATTGCAGATATGAGACGACCAATGACATTCCAATTCGGAATATAACAAAGAGAATTACATTGATTTCTTTAGACACAAGGGCCATATGCTACAAATGATGAGGCACTAAATTAAGTGGAACCTAAAAGGTTGCACGTAAGTTGAAGTGTAGATGTAGATGCTAAGAGTTTCTGTTTCCATCTTCATAGGCAAGTATACTAGGAAAGGTATGAGCTCTAGGTGGGCAAACGTAAGGCAGGCTTCAGTTGCATGTCCAATGATGCTGTTAATCACTTATGAACACCATTTCCACCACAACTCTGAATTTTCCGATGTATGATATTCTGATGGCAATCCTATTAACTAGAGTGATTTTTTGAATGAATAATAATCCGACTAAACTCCAAAAATATGACGCGGGTGAATACCTGAAAACATTTCCTCTACCAGTGTAAATCCTCCGCAAAGGGCGAAAGCTATAGATTGAATAATTGTCACTCGACCTCTCGCCTCATGAAATGCTTTACCAATTAAAACATTTACAATAAAAAAGCTATAAAAACCTGTATCAGGCTCCATGTGTATTCACTCTCGTAAATGTAGAATGACATATCTCACAATTATGATCCTCATGTAATCTCCAGAGGACATACAACTCTCCCGGTACAAATTGGTATTTTTTTTCAATATACATATATATATATATATATATATATATATATATATATATATATATATATATATATATATATATATATATATATATATATTAATATATATATGTATATATATATATATATACATACTGCAGTATATATATATATATATGCATATATATATATATATATATATATATATATATATATATATATATATATATATATATATATATATATATATATATATATATATATATATATATATATATATATATATATATATACACATATACTGTAATTTCGCTTGTATAAGACGCAGTTTTGAACACAAATTTACCAAATTTAATTTTTTGCGTCTTATACACAAAGCTAGAAAATTGGATGGTATTACATAGTCCCCAGGCTACACGCCAAAAGATCCAAAATCGATGACCCGAATTGGATTGGAGGAAAAACTGTTTGCATGGGTGCAGGAGTGTCAACAGGGTTGCAATGTCATTACCAATATATATATATATATATATATATATATATATATATATATATATATATATATATATATATATATATATATATATATATATATATATATATATATATATTTATATACATATATATATATATATATATATATATATATATATATATATATATATATATATATATATATATATATATATATATATATAGCTAAGGTCTATACATCATTTTAAATATATATATATATATATATATATATATATATATATATATATATATATATATATATATATATATATATCACATTGTTCTGCACTGAAAATCAACATCATTTTAAATCTTTGTGTCTATGTATGTATGTTTATTAACTGTAATTTCGCAATTACAAAATCATACTTTAAGCAAGAAACATAAGATACAAACTAAAAATCATTACAAATAATACACAAAAGTATTGGATAGTATTGGATAATTGATGAACCATTGATGTAAATAGAGCTGGCAGGTGCTTATAAAGGAAATATTTACACAGCTAAAATAGCCCAAAAAAACAGAAAGATCTTAGCAAGATACCAATCTTGCCATATAACAGACTGGTATAATCTTATAGAACCTGTGCGCGTCACAGGATAAAAATATGACTCTTAGTACTGTACTTTTCAAAAGAAGGTATACTGGTTTTAATAAGATAAAGGCACTAAGGGAACTATTTGAAAACATAGCAGTGGGACCTCACAAAAAGGAAAGAGATAAAGGTGGCTTGTACAAACTACGGGAGAAATTTGACCAAAAAAGTGGGCGTGCCTCCCTTCAAACCTAGCAGACAGGCAAAGGATGAATCACGACACACATAAGAAAAAACAAAACGAGAATACTAAAAAGCAGTCAGAAAAGGAGGAGGGTTGTGTAGCAGGAAAAACTGCCGCCTCTCTTCCTTTACGATAAGACACTACAGGGAAGGCCGTAGAGCAGGGTGTTCTGTTGGATATCTACAATAGCCGAAATAAAGACAACTAAACATGAATCTACCATGAGGTATGATGTGTACCCTCAGATACTGCTCGCCCGTATATCCTACCTTCTCCATTGCCAGAGCTATAAACTGTGTGTCCTATTAATGTCAGATAATCGAGAGGATTCTGCATGCCGTCCCATCCCTAATTCTTCACTATTCCGTTCCTGCACTTCCTGTGCTGTGTTTTGGAGCCTACCTTAGTCTCGGCCTGAGATTGCTTGAAGGGAGCTGGCCATGCTACAAGTGAGAAAGAACTACTCGGGACCTGTGTGTTATGGTGGACCACCCTTGGTTCCCCACTCGTGCGGAACCTTGGGTTTTCCACCATAACCAACGGTCCTTCGTTTTTATTCTTTTATGTACCGTTGACCACTCTCTCAAAGCCCAACATCTCACAATAGTTAGGTCTTTTGTGTAGTCTCAGGACAGCTTTTGTGGTTTCAGAAACGTAGTGTGTCACTCCGGAAGGTCGCACCTGAGTCTACAAGTATCAGGTCAGTCACGTTCCGCAAGTCGGGAAGCATAATGCATACTTTATAAGAACTAAGGCTACTTATTTCAGGTGTGACTTGAGAGAGAGAGAGAGAGAGAGAGAGAGAGAGAGAGAGAGAGAGAGAGAGAGAGAGAGTCTTTTGTACTGTAAATGGTACCTACCTACCTACCTGCCTACCTACACACATAGATACATTCATACAATACATACATGTATGGGCTAAAGAAAAGCTCGTTAATAAAACCATATTTTGAGAAGTGTATTCAAACATTGGTACAACTACAATAGAGTAACTGAATTTAAGAAACAGGCCCTAAAATAGTAAAATTGGGTAAAAACGTGATTACTGCGGGGCCATGGGTAACAGCATTTTCAAAATACTTCAAAAAAGCAAAAGACTCATTTTGATTTTAGTTTGTGAAATATGATGCAAGCGCATGACAGAAACTGATAAAACCATCATCGAGTTGAGGCGAGCAACATAATTGTTTGGTAAATCAGTTGGCCAGACGCCTAGGGCATTCAAACTATCAACCTAATCTAACTTCATTCAGAAAGTTTGATAGATTTAACAGGCATGGATAAATACCGACTTTTTTTAAAGTAGATGCATAACGGTACCAGAATAATTGAAGTGTTTCACAAGTAAAAATGCCATTGAAAAAGCTTAAATACCAATTGAATTGATATCTAGAGTACCAAGATTCTTAAAACAATCTTTTTTGCCAGAAAACAAAGGTGTAGGAGTCTGGTAGAATGCAGGTCTCTTTTTGGGAACATCATAAAGGCATATAACATTTAAGTGTCATATTTAATGAGAGCATTAACATAGCATTACTAGTTGCCTGAGGTAATTTAATTCTACACACAACCTTAAAGTATCCTCCGGGAAAGTATCAAAAGTGTAACAGGTTAGAATGAATACTATTTTGTGATAAAAGATCATAGATTAACATTAGAAATGTGAAGTAAAGTTAGAATTAAAGAATATGAATTGTGCTGACTGGGTATCAGGGGCAACTACGAATATAAAGAAACCTGTCCTTCACCGTTGAACTTATGGAGAAAGTCATGGTGTAGTCTCTCAGACAGTAAGTTTCTTAAATATTTAGCCTCTTCATACTCAATTGTGATAAAATCAACATGGCCAATATCATAGAGACTGCTGGCGCAAACAAAACAGATTATTCCATTAAATACAGTAGGCAATCATTTGGTAACGTCCTTCTAGTTCCACTGCTTGCATTCATGTTATTCTACAGTAAAATGATGCAATAAAGGCTGTTGGGAGATGTATACCATTGTTCTTTTTGGTAAGCCTTAAGCGCCACTTATTTTTAGATGATGAATAATGATTTTGCCACACTAGATGACCATGTCATTCGAATAAACAGTTGTATTTCATTCAATCCTGAATAATTGATATTTTGGTAAGATGTTATCAGCTATGACTAACAGTTAAGAGAGAAGGAAATGTCCAGGTGCCTCTACCAGTGGTGGAAAACTGCGTGCTGAGATGGAATGCTATTCCGCTAATAGCCTTTATTGCAAATTTACTAGCAGCGGAACTAAGAGGAATGAAGTTACAAAGTGTATGCCTATTCAAGGTAACAATGCACGCAAGCTTTCTACATAATTTCACGGAGGAAAACATATTGCTTAGAGAATTTAGTTGCCACAGATACTCAAGACAATTCCCAAGGTGTATAATCTAATTCTTACTATAATACAGCTTTTTCATTTGTATTGATTTCTCACGAGGAAACTTTGAGTTTTGTTTCAGAAATTAATTAGCCCTGACATCCAATAAACTGACTTTTCAGGCAACACCAATGCTCTTATTGGTTTTAACAACATACCAATTGTCCATATATATATATATATATATATATATATATATATATATATATATATATATATATATATATATATATATATATATATATATATATATATATAATATATATAT
>OZ012687.1:4561855-4605183 GCA_963942565.1 Maea johnstoni | reverse complement strand
TATATATATATAGTGCCCAACTCTAGTTAATTTGGCTACTGCTAATTGATGAAGTGTTTACAGCTTATCTGTGTGTCCTATATCGATACTTGAATAGGAATTATAGTGCATTTGAAACGATGTTTAACTTTCCTTGTAATCGACCGATTTAAGTTTGGAATCATATATTTGCATTTCTACATCAATTGCTTGTCTATATAGCTCATATGGGCGTGGGAGTAGGAGCTGGGAATGGCCTCTGGCGGCCCACTGTAGGCTTTATTGCCTAGGGGATTAACAGGTTGGTCACTGCTCTGAGGCATTGCGTCGTGATAGGCCTATGGATTTGCCATGCGTGTGTGTCGTCATTGCAAGCTTTGAAATGCTGCGACCAGCCAGTCCGTAAAACTCATTAGAGAACTGACCACATGAAAGTAAGGAGGGAGGCAGAATTCAGACAGTGTGATGTCCACCAACAGCGAGCACAACAGACTCACCCTTGTGGGAAAACATTTCCTCCACAAGAAATGTCGCCTATGCTTCAGCGAGCAACTTGTGCCCTTCTTCGACTTAGGGATGGTCCCGTTGGCCGGGGGGTTCCATAAGAATTTGGAATCTGCAACAGAAGAACCCGTATACCCGATGAAGGTTGTCGTCTGCACTTCTTGTTTCTTGGTCCAGGGCGACACGACTGTCCCAGAATGCGTCATGTTCGAAGATGGCTACTTTTACTTCACTTCGGCCATTCAGACCATGGTCAAGCATTTTGCTGGCCTCGGGAAGGAAGTTGCCAGGCGACTGCGCGAGTTGCAACCATCGGGCGAGATTATCGCGCTGGAGGTCGGCTGCAACGATGGCGCCCTTTTGAGACCCTTGCAAGCGAATGGCCTGCGGGTCATTGGCGTAGATCCGGCAAGTAACGTCACCAAGAAACTTCAGGAGGAGGGTTTTCACGTCATGAACGACTACTTCAACAGCACCTTAGCCTCCAAGCTACTGAGCACCGTGGGGCCAGTCCAGTGCATTATAGGAGCCAACTGCTTTGCGCATATTGACGACATGCATAGTATACTTCGTGGAGTCAAATTGCTGCTCTCCGAAAACGGCTCCTTCATTTTTGAGGTCCAGCGACTCCTGAAACTGGTGGAAAATATCGAATTTGATTGGTTTTACCACGAGCACATGAGTTACTATTCGGTCATAGCCCTGCACTCATTCTTTGACTCTAATGATATGCGCATATATGACGTTGAGGACATTCCTACCCATGGCGGTTCAATGAGGGTCTTTGTGTGCCATAAGTCGTCTGCTATCCCCACTTCCGGTAGGGTTGCGAAAGCTCGAGAAGGGGAGTTGACAGCGGGATTGGGGAATCTAGAAACCTACATGAAGTTTTTCGCACGAGTTGAAAAGGCTAAGGATACTCTCCTACAAGTTCTTCTCGACCTCAAGTCTCGCGGGAACTCCATCGTCGCGTACGGGGCTTCAGCGAGATCAACGACGTTCTGCAATTTCTGTGGAATCGGGAAGCAGATTTTGAATTCCTTCGTGGACGACAATCCCGCCAAAATCGGTCATTTCACCCCTGGATCACACCTTCCCATTAAAGCCTCGAAGATTCTGCTCGAAGAGAAACCCGATTATGTTCTGATCACCGCCTGGACATTCCTCACTGAAATCGCCAGACGAAGTCAAAGCTATTTGCGTAATGGCGGGAAATTCATCATTCCGTTACCAGAAGTAAAAATCTTGGAGTTCTCCGACTTCGAGCACCTGTTTGTCTCTAGTGACGTCAATGGTCTCAAGAAAGATTGATTGCCATTCCAATTTCTGACATTTCTTACACGCCACTTGACTACTTGAAACCTTTCTATGCGTAATACGGAAATACATGTATCTGCAAGTCTCAGACATTCGTTTTGAGTGTAGGTCTTCCTTATAAGGCCAAACGCGGACCAAATTTTAAATCACTCAAAACCCTCGCCAAGCTTGAAGCTGCATTCCTATCCCAATATGTGTCAATGATCAGGTGTAACGAAGCATTATTTGCTTCACTTTATCTGTATTCTCATGTTTGTTTCTCAACTTTGAATGTTACGGGAAATTTTAACTTTGGAAAAACCCGGGGGAAAAACGTTCAATTTTATGCTGGCCTCGTGAAAATACCAGACTTTAAGAACATTGTTCTATTGACTATTTGTACATGCGGTGATTATGCCTCGAAGTGCCTAAATGGGTGATATCAAATTTTGCCGGACCAAGCGAAATTCGCATCCAAGTTGTACCCATACATACCATAGAATCTGTCCTAGATAATTTTGCCATACATATACCCCCAACCGCAAAAATAGACAAATCAAAATTACCGTGCGAACTACCTGATGTACAGGTAGTAAACTGTGGTTAATGGAAGTAAATCATATCATTTAGAAATGATATGTTTGATCCAATATCGATTGGCATTTTATATGTTTTATGTAATACTAGTATCAATAACATAGACAACATTACAGGGGTCAATCCTGCCCCATTTTTGAAATGCCATTAACACACTTTTGAAAAAATGGTATTAAAACACAAATCAAAATAATTCTTGGATTCCAGTGATGCAACACAGTAAAAAGGTGCTTTGATTTCAATTTGAGAGTTTGGATTTGGAATTTTGCCATTTATGCCAAATGTGGCTAATTCGTGACTAGCCAGTTGTATGAGATGGATGTTTGTCTTTACAAATAGTGTGATAAAGCTGAACCACATACAGAAGATATTCAGTAAAGACGAAGAATAAGATGCAAGATAGATACGTTCAAATCAAGAAGTTGAGTTACAGATATGAAGGAAGGGAGAAAAAACAAAAACTAAAGGATCTGACAAAAACATGAAATTCACTGAACATAATATGGCAACATACACTACACCTAAGGACAGAATTGGTGAAAAAATAGTAAAATTGTGTCAACTATATGAAGTATGCATTGTATAATTGTGCCATAGGTCTATATCCGATGTAAACGGAATACCAATTATTTAAACTTGTATTATGATCTGGAACATTTTAACTTTCTAACTTTATTTGGGTTTTATTTGCGATTCAAATATTATTTGCACCTTCGTCAGTATTGGTATACACTGTTGTACATACAGTTATGATGTGTTTTGAAAATAAATGGGGTAATATAACTAGTTGTTGCTGCTGTTGTACCTTTTCCTGTGGTCTTGAGTTCTAGGTTTGCCCCGATAGAATAGTGGTTAGAGCGTTGCACTTCTATTCTTTACTACTACTGTCTCTAACCACTGCCAAGATATTCTTGATTTGCTGTTTCTAACCACTGCCAAGATATTCTTGATTTGCTGCTTCTAACCACTGCCAAGATACCACTGATATGCTGTCTCTAACCACTGCCAAGATACCTCTGATTTGCTGTCTCTAACCGATGCAGGGTAAATATGTGCACTTGATAAACTAGGTTTGATGCAATAATAGAGTGGTAATAGAATGTTGGCCTCTTTTTGGATGCAAACACAAAGCATATTTTGTCAGATAATGATGAATGAATGAACATGATGAATATTTATCTCTGTCAATAAAATAAAATAAATTATAATGAAAGTAGTGAACGACTACTTCAACAGCACCTTAGCCTCCAAGCTACTGAGCACCGTGGGGCCAGTCCAGTGCATTATAGGAGCCAACTGCTTTGCGCATATTGACGACATGCATAGTATACTTCGTGGAGTCAAATTGCTGCTCTCCGAAAACGGCTCCTTCATTTTTGAGGTCCAGCGACTCCTGAAACTGGTGGAAAATATCGAATTTGATTGGTTTTACCACGAGCACATGAGTTACTATTCGGTCATAGCCCTGCACTCATTCTTTGACTCTAATGATATGCGCATATATGACGTTGAGGACATTCCTACCCATGGCGGTTCAATGAGGGTCTTTGTGTGCCATAAGTCGTCTGCTATCCCCACTTCCGGTAGGGTTGCGAAAGCTCGAGAAGGGGAGTTGACAGCGGGATTGGGGAATCTAGAAACCTACATGAAGTTTTTCGCACGAGTTGAAAAGGCTAAGGATACTCTCCTACAAGTTCTTCTCGACCTCAAGTCTCGCGGGAACTCCATCGTCGCGTACGGGGCTTCAGCGAGATCAACGACGTTCTGCAATTTCTGTGGAATCGGGAAGCAGATTTTGAATTCCTTCGTGGACGACAATCCCGCCAAAATCGGTCATTTCACCCCTGGATCACACCTTCCCATTAAAGCCTCGAAGATTCTGCTCGAAGAGAAACCCGATTATGTTCTGATCACCGCCTGGACATTCCTCACTGAAATCGCCAGACGAAGTCAAAGCTATTTGCGTAATGGCGGGAAATTCATCATTCCGTTACCAGAAGTAAAAATCTTGGAGTTCTCCGACTTCGAGCACCTGTTTGTCTCTAGTGACGTCAATGGTCTCAAGAAAGATTGATTGCCATTCCAATTTCTGACATTTCTTACACGCCACTTGACTACTTGAAACCTTTCTATGCGTAATACGGAAATACATGTATCTGCAAGTCTCAGACATTCGTTTTGAGTGTAGGTCTTCCTTATAAGGCCAAACGCGGACCAAATTTTAAATCACTCAAAACCCTCACCAAGCTTGAAGCTGCATTCCTATCCCAATATGTGTCAATGATCAGGTGTAACGAAGCATTATTTGCTTCACTTTATCTGTATTCTCATGTTTGTTTCTCAACTTTGAATGTTACGGGAAATTTTAACTTTGGAAAAACCCGGGGGAAAAACGTTCAATTTTATGCTGGCCTCGTGAAAATACCAGACTTTAAGAACATTGTTCTATTGACTATTTGTACATGCGGTGATTATGCCTCGAAATGCCTAAATGGGTGATATCAAATTTTGCCGGACCAAGCGAAATTCGCATCCAAGTTGTACTCATACATACCATAGAATCTGTCCTAGATAATTTTGCCATACATATACC
This sequence comes from Maea johnstoni, assembly GCA_963942565.1. Classification (NCBI taxonomy): domain Eukaryota; kingdom Metazoa; phylum Annelida; class Polychaeta; order Spionida; family Magelonidae; genus Maea; species Maea johnstoni. The sequence goes on along the minus strand of OZ012687.1, from coordinate 4,600,214 downwards.
CCCATCCGCAAAAATAGACAAATCAAAATTACCGTGCGAACTACCTGATATACAGTTCAGGTAGTGAACTGTGTTTAATCGTAGTGAATCATATTATTTAGAAATGATATGTTTGATCCAATATCGATTAGCATTTTATATGTTTTGTGTAATACTAGTATCAATAACATAGACAACATCACAGGTTTCAATCCAGCCCCACTTTTGAAATGCCATTAACACACTTTTGAAAAAACATGGTATTAAAACACAAATCAAAATAATTCTTGGATTCCAGTGATGTAACACAGTAACAAGGTGCTTTAGTTACAATTTGAGAGATGGCTGTTTGTCTTTACAAATATTGTGATAAAGCTGAACAACATACAGAAGATATTCAGTAAAGACGAAGAATAAGATGCAAGATAGATACGTTCAAATAAAGAAGTTGAGTTACAGATATGAAGGATGGGAGAAAAAACAAAAACTAAAGGATCTGACAAAAACATGAAATTCACTGAACATAATATGGCAACATACACTACACCTAAGAACAGAATTGTGCCAACTATATGAAGTATGCATTGTATCTAATTGTGCCATAGTTCTATATCCGATGTAAACGGAATACCAATTATTTAAACTTATATTATGATCTGGAACATTTTAACTTTTTAACGAACCGTTATTTGGGTTTTATTTGCGATTAAAATATTATTTGCAGCTTCGTCAGTATTGGTATACACTGTTGTACATACATTTATGATGTGTTTTGAAAATAAATGGCGTAATATAACTAGTTGTTGCTGCTGTTGTACCTTTTCCTGTGGTCTTGAGTTCTAGGTTTGCCCCGATAGAATAGTGGTTAGAGCGTTGCGCTTCTATTGCTTTGCTGTCTCTAACCACTGCCAAGATATTCCTGATTTGCTGTTTCTAACCACTGCCAAGATACCACTGATTTGCTGTCTCTAACCACTGCCAAGATATCACTGATTTTCTGTCTCTAACCACTACCAAGATACCACTGATTTGCTGTCTCTAACCACTGCCAAGATATCACTGATTTTCAGTCTCTAACCACTGCCAACATACCCCTGATTTGCTGTCTCTAACCGATGCAGGGTAAATATGTGCACTTGATAAACTAGTTTGATGCGATAATAGAGTGGTAATGGAATGTTGGCCTCTTTTTGGTTGCAAACACAAAGCATATTTTGTCAGATAATGATGAATGAATGAATATGATGAATATCTATCTCTGTCAAATGTCAATAAGATAAAATATTGATGCTTTGTAAAATATAGCTAACAAAGTCACAGATATTTCTTTTCGCTTGAAAAAGTATCATTTTACTGGCAAATCACAACAAATCTGAATATGGCAGAAAAAATGACAATAGGCGAATTTCCATATTCCGAACTATGCACTAGATACCAAGGTCTTACCAGCCTCTTGCTAAGGTTGTGGTGTACTAGCGTTACATTATGGCACTTTATCACCTGCTCTGCTGTAATTCTTTATGCTGATTGGTCAACAGGTGTTAGACGAGACGGAGCCAAGTGGGATCTGGATGACTTCGGTTGGATATCAGGCCGGATTGCACTTTCCAAAAGGGCGTAACTAATAATACACCATTGATGGGTCAGCTACTATGGGTCATAACTAAGCACGAATGAGAATTCTTTTTAGAGAATTGCAACGATTGTTAAGCCACTGCAAGTTACAGCTGCTGTAGGAAAGGGTTTAATATGAAGAAAATTGTTTTAGCTAAAGAGAGATTAACACGGAAGCATTTTTCAGGGGGCTTTTCTTAAAGACGGTTCTTGAGAAATGGCACCTCCAAGAGGAATACACAGAATTAAACATACTGGTATTATGGTATAATGTAAAAAGCTGGGTGTCAATTTTAGGATACACTGTAAACCTACAGAAGCTCCTAACACCCCAATCCATAATCTCATTAAAAGTTGTGATTGATCTTCATCGCTTTAAAGTACTTACTGTAACAATGCTATACATTCAAAGTCAAATATTCTAATATCACCTATGTGTTTAGTTAGTTTTGTACAGCACCATGAGCGCATTTCTTCGCCCCATTCCCTCATCAGTTCTACACACATTTAATTGCGAGAAAAAAAAATATCAAGGTGCTACATCCTATGGCTAATAGATGGCAGCACCAACAATCCATTATTCTCCTCAAAACTCGTCACTGTTCCAAAAAAATGGTTAGCAATTAAACTTAGAAATAATTTGATGACGGTACAAAATACTTTCAGAACTAGTATACGTACAAGTCCATACATTTTTCCTGATTAATTCATTTTATAAGTATATTCACAACAGGGTAATGACTGATGAAGTCCTTTTCAAAATGAAATTAATCGAAAGCCCGAACAGTTATTTGTTTGTGGAGAAGAGGAATCACCTGTACAAGTTTGAATATTGGACCATTCTTAACAATGAAATGGAAAAAACTCTGCATTGCAGAGAACTAAAATAAAAAAGGTTTCAGAAGCCATAGTGCAATAAACCACAACTTCTGTCTCTCTTCATTACATGGAATCTTGTGAGAGTTAAGGCCACTTTCAGATATATTAGTACAGTTATAGGCAATACATGATTTCACCATTATGATTTTATTATCATCAGCTTCTGCAGGTCCATACACCTCAGCCAAAAGCTGGAAACTGAGAGAGGAAACCCAGAGTTTATACACTGTACATACATGTACTAGCTTATCACTGCCATGCCCATGAGGATGAGTATATCCTGGCACCTGCAGGATGTGTGACATATGTCTGCCCTCAGGGAGGAAATGGGCTACTGGAATACACAACATTTCTGCCCAATTGGGCCTAATTAGATTGAAGGTACAATTTAAAGGAAATGCATAATAGTCGCCAAAAATGAGTTGCATGTTGCTCATCAAGCTTCTGAATAGGATGAGCTAACCTAAATAGTTGCGTTGTATCCCTTAGATTGCGACTTATGTCATTGATTCTAATATGAGAGGTTAAATACCTTTTCAGTAGTCAGTACACGATCGAAAAAGAGCATTCCGTGACAGAACAATATAAAAACGAGTGAAAATTATTTTACCTTTTTGGTATACATATTGCATAGTCATTGATTTTGCATTTACTGTAGAATTGACTCTCATAGTGTTTAATTTTCACTTTCATTTATTATATTTCTGAAATAAAACTATGTATATATATATATATATATATATATATATATATATATATATATATATATATATATATATATATATATATATATATATATATATATATATATATATATATATATATATATATATATATATATATATATATATATATATATATATATATATATATATATATATATATATATATATATATATATATATATATATTATGAGACAATTATATTCACTCTCAGAACTGATCAAAATGAAATCAAGATTTTGGGACAGACACTGTCGGCCGACTGCGTATTGATTGATGGCCGTGTTTGAAAAGGCTAGAAGTGCTTGCTTAATCAATAGGCACTAGTGGCTGTGATTAGTTTATAGGTGGATATAACGTTTTGGCGTGTACCTAGCATGGCATTACACTAAGCTAAACAAGAATAGTGTAATAGATACCAAATCTAAGCAATTATATCGTTATATCTGATATCGTGTGACCTATCAAATGTACGGACTAGTGTCAGTCTGTGCGCGCACACAAATGAATGCATACATACATACATGTTTGTTTGATTGTTTTGGATCCGTATATATATATATATATATATATATATATATATATATATATATATATATATATATATATATATATATATATATATATATATATATATATATATATATATATATATATATATATATATATATATATATATATATATTAATATATTTATATATATGTATATATATATATATAAATATATATATATATACATATGTATGTATATATATATATATATATATATATATATATATATATATATATATATATATATATATATATATATATATATATATATATATATATATATATATATATATATATATATATATATATATACGGACTAGTGTCAGTCTGTGCGCGCACACAAATGAATGCATACATACATACATGTGTGTTTGATTGTTTTGGATCCGTATATATATATATATATATATATATATATATATATATATATATATATATATATATATATATATATATATATATATATATATATATATATATATATATATATATATATATATAGTTGCAGTCATTGTAAATTCATGAGCAATAAATATTAAAGCTGAGCTTTTGAAACGAAAAACTACACTAATCCCTTGTCAAATTGATTGTTCAAATTGGTGTGCAATGTGTGCAAATATCACATATAAGCTTTGCTAATGGATCCCCGTTGCATCCCAATAGCTTGGCTTCGATGAAAGGCCAGAGGGGATGTCACTTCAGCCGCAGGAAAACAAACACGAGTGGAAAAATAGAGGTCCAATTAGTTGACTGTTATGTGGACGGGTATTTAGTAACACTTTGCATGCCAAATACAACAAATAGGTACACACTGGCATCCACTGCAGTGCTAATAGCTACCCTTTCTATCGAAATTCCTCTTCACCCCTTTTGTTTATGATATATGAGGGCATTAAATAAGCACATAATCCAGTAGTTAGCTGGCATTTTTATCATCCAATTTCTCAAGAAAATCGGTCGGAATACGTGTATACAAGGATAGATATCATTTGTTTCTCAACTTAGGCAGATCAAACGTATATGTCCTTTGAAGAATCAGATACGAAAAGAAAATGGAAGCAACAGGGATCGATATATCTGTGTAAACATGTATAAAGCTAAAAATGTTGAACGCATGGAGCGAATACATAATGAAATATGTTTAGCATTTTGCTCGCAGAGGAGTATTTGAAAAACGTCCCATTATGTTTCCGTATAAATTGATCATCAGTGATGTGTATCCATTCTTCCTTTATGTACATTACTCGTAACCAACAATTAAAATGGATGCAAATAGTTTTAATGGTAAAGTAATTATATTTTGAAACGCGATAAGTGTGATGCTTTGGCATAAGTGCTTATTAATAATCGATGTCGCAGTGGAGTAGCTATGGTAACAGCACCTGGATTATATCAAAATGGAAAGGTAAGAACAGCAGGACCTTGTTAGGCTCGCTTTACACCTGCCTACTCCCTATTCACAATCAATGCAGACCACACAGCGTTGCGGGCTGGCACACATATCTTTAAACGACGGCTTCTTTCTGATGGATGATGTCTGACTAGATGCGAACGCTTTGATGGCAATCGGATTTAATTCCGGAAACGTCATATTGTTCAAGTCACCCACATTGATAGCTTCATTGCGATGGATGATGTATGCCTAGAAGGAAACACTTTGGTGACAATCGGATTTGATTCCAGAAACGTCACATTGTTCAAGTTATCCACACTGATAACTCCGTATAGAGCGACCATTCCCGCCATCATTGCGTCAATTGCTATTTCTCTATACAGATATTTTAGGATTTATGACGCTTTTCACACCTATTATGTCAAGGGGCAGTGAGATAGAGACTCGGCAACACAAGAAATTCCAGTACCTTCAATAGTACTGTATGCACGGTAAAATCACCTGTTGAAATTAACAGGGGTCTTTCAGTTCCAAAGGCATCACAAACAGCCCTTCATAACGCCACACCATTGGATAACGTCCAGGCCAACCAGCTCTTGTGGGTCCAGCGGAGACAAGGAGTGGAGATTCGGACTTCGGAGTCATGCGAGGTGAGCAGTACTTGGCCATCGCGTATCCTCCATCATACTCAAGACTGCAATAAACAGAAAAACGTAACGGAAACAGAGGATTTGCGACAGTTGAGATCTAACCGGTAGCTAGGCTAGATAACAAAGTACCACGTATCTGAAAAATATTTGAAAATACAAGTTTGGCGTTTTCGAGCTATTTCAACGTAAGATATCTTTTCTCATTTCTGTTCGTATTCGAGGATGTAAGGTATTACTCAAAATATTGCAATATGATTGTTGTCAAAAGACATCCAAACCAAAGGAAATAGGATGCATAAGCTTTAATTTGCGTCATATTGTACGTGCAATAGGAAATACGATAACTCTGTATATGATGTGTGATGGGTATTATGATTAACACCATGTGATTTATTGATAAACCTATTTTGTTGCAAGTTGTTGGCGATTCATTCTATAGAATATATATTATTCATTGCTGCAGGTTTAATAAATGTCACACCACTAGATACCCCATTTAACCATAAAGCATAGCGAGTCGGCTCTCTTAGTGTGTGCAAATAGTTAGTTGCGCCAACAGCTTTGATATTGCCACTGAGCGAAAATCTGGCAAATTCAAAGCTGCCTTCAGTATCAAATCGTAAAAAATGGCAGCCGCGAAACATTTCAAACCGGAAGTGAAGGAAACAAAATGGTGTCGATGCAAGGGGGCATTCGTCAGGTTTCTGGAAACGACGTCAGTGAAAGGGGTGTCCCGCTGCGTGCGCTCCGAGATGGCGGGCTGGAGGGTGATCTGGAGCGGGGCCGTTCTATTCGGCATGGGCATCGCTACCTGGCAGCTCTACCTACTTCTGAGGGTCTACCTGGAGTTCCAGAGCTCCACCCGGGTGCTGGAGGACTTCCAGCAAACCAACGTACCCGCAATCACAGTCTGCAACCTCAACCCCTACCCGAGTGATCTCGACGACCGCACCAACAAATTGGGGGAGTACTATCGAACCCTGAATAATCTGGAATCCAAACACCCCGACCTTCGCGAGGTCATCGGTGACCTCTTCCTTCCAAGGTCATGGTACCAGAATCTCAAGGTCGAGGAGGTGACGTCGTTCAGTCATGATCGCGAGAGGTTGTTCGTACGGTGCGAGTGGCAGGGGGATGGCAAGAACGTGGAGAAGAAGATCAGTTGCAGCGAGGACGAAATCAAACTGTTTCAAATGGCTGACTTTTTCAACTGTTACACCATTGAGAAGTTGAAGACAGATGCTAAGAATTCTACATCACACGCACTCTCTCTGCTCGTCTACTTGGATAACCATATAATTGCAATGCATGAATACAGGTAAAGAAACCCCATGTCTTCTTTCGAATTTTCTTTAGATTTTTCGTAATTCTTTTTCCTCTCTTGCGGTTTGGGTAATTGCAATGCATGAATATCGTTAAAAAAGTTCATTTTTTTTTTTCAAAATTTCTTCAGACCTTTCGTAACTCTTTTTCCTCTCTTGTGGATTGGGTAAATTTCCATACTAATCGTTTATGCAAAAAATGGATTTCTTAAAGTCTATATGTTCTTTCGGTAACCCAACAAGACACTTTTCCACCTATTTCCAATGTGTTTCCTATGTTGTTTTGCACTCATCTCCAGTGGCTATGTTAGATTACATTAATTGAAAGGTGTTTGATATACTAGTATCAACCTTTTGCCAAGTCTTACAAAATACTGATTCAGCATTTTTCATTTCATATACTGATTTCTTTGTTAGTTACATATCGTGAAAACTTTTCCAGTGAACATCAACTTGTCTTGCTAAATTTGTGATGAGGAAAGTGATTTTCTATGTTACTTCTGAATGGCCTTTGTTAAAAGAGTATTTATATTAAAGCCTTATTGACTGTTCCCCAGGGCGTTATGAGGATTTGTCATAGGCGTGATGGTTGCTGGGCTGGCACAAGGGCCAGCCCAACAGCCCGAAGGCCTGTGACAAATCCTCATAACGCCCTGGGGAACAGTCTGTAAGGCATTTATTATTGGTCCTCAAAGAAAGCAGACCTCTGGGTTTTAAATGATTATTCATTTCAATGAAACACCACTATATATCTGGGCAATAACTTAACATTGGTGGTCTTGTCCTTGGGCCTCAAGCTCTTGGGCCAGCCCACCATCCTTCAGGCCTAAGACAAATCCTCATAGAGCCCTGGGGAATAGTCAATAAGGCTTAAATATTGTTTCTGCAAGAACGGCTTTCCATACTGGGCGCCGTTTCTCGTACGATCGTAAAATACGGACATTGTTGAAATCCGTATTTTACGATATTTCCGTTTCTTGAAGGCCCTGTTTGTTCTGTATGATACGACAGGTCCGTTTCTTCAAGCCTGTCGTATCGTAACATACGGCAAAAATCGTTGATTTTCAACGACACCTCTGGAGGTGTCGTTGAAATACGATTTCTCCGGTTTCTTTGACATTTTACGTAATTTTGCCGCCATAGATAACTTTTTTGAGACTAATTTTTAAAGTAAGATGGACCAAGTGAGTAAGAGCAAATAAAAAACTATTTTCACTACAGTTTTTGGGGAAAGAAAAAAATTCTATGACCGCTTAGGAGGTCCACGGAATTAAAGAAAAATCTTTCCTTAGAAATCCAAAAATCTCAAAAGACATCTCAGTCCTGGCGCAAATACAAAAGAAAAATCGCTCCAGGCGCAAATACAAAAAAATCTCATTCCAAGCTTTAATAGATGTATGTATGACGACTGGCAAATAACTTTTTATTTTCTTATTTATACCCATTCAAATATTTTTAAAAAGATCTGTATCCAAAGGAAGAAAAAACAATTGTTGCTTCAAGATCCTCGTTCACAATTTGAGATTTTCGGATTTAAGGAAAAAGATATAAATAAGAAATATTTTCTTAGTGGTCCTAATAGGCTTCCGTAACAACCGTTTTGGGAGAGAGAGAAAATAAAACTTTTTTCCCGACCGCTCCAGAGGGAGGGTAAATAAAACGTTATTTATCCTGCCTCTACAGAAGGAATATATCTAACATCTAACGTTAACATGTATCTACCTGTCTGTCTGTCTGTGTTTCTATCGATCTAACGATCTATGTGTGAGCGCATGCACACACACATACATACATACATACATTCATACATACATGCATATATACATACAGATAGATAGGTAGATAGATCGATGGATAGACAGATAGATAGATGATGCAGTTTATAAAATACTAGCCACCCGCCGTGCTACGCACGGATTTTGATTGTAATTTCAAATAAGTGATAATTAGTGGAATAAGAGAGTCAACATTTACGACATATTAGTTTAATTCATGTGAGAATGCAAAAAAAAAGGAAGAAAACAGACAAAACTGATATAAATAAGAAAATTAAGCAATACAACTATAAATCAAATCGTGCTGAGAAGGGGAAATCAGGGAAAAAGAGAAATCTGTATCAACTAAAATATTCTCTTAAAACCAAGTAGAAATACCCCCTTGACCTTTTAAATCAAAAACATGTGAATAATTTTTTTTGTTATTGAAGTATACCCTGGGACACTGAAAATGAATACATTACTGGAGATAAAGAAGTTATTGAAGATATATAGTGCAAAAAAACACAACAAACACCAAGAAAGACAATGAATATGTACAGAGAATTTTAAAAAGATGATTTGAAGATGCACAAAAAATGAAAGAATGAAAATCTGTAAATTAAAGAAAATGCAATAAGGAATAAACACAGAAAGGATGCACAGAAAACAAAAAGAATAGAGAATAAATGCATGAGAATATAGGATGCACAAACAAAGAAAGAATGCAGGGTGCAGGTATAAAATGTTCAATATAGGAGTCGGAGGCACACGTTGAAAGTTTTTTTTTAAATGATGCACAAGGAAAAAAACAAATATAATAAGAGAGCGCATTGAAGAATGAAACAGAAATAAGTAGGAAGAGAAAATGAAGAAAAGTAAAAGGTAAAACTGGATGCGCAGACACATGAGAAAGGGCAAAAGATAAAAATACAGGATGCAGAAATTGCATCAGAAAGAGGAAAGACAGGATAAGAAGATAGCAACCTCCCCATGTTTCTATCAATGGCGAACGAATCAATCAGCTAGTAGAACGAATTGCGAGGTTTAGAAATTTGAAATCTGGCGAGTAATTTATTTTTGCCGTTAACATTGAATCCATGACTGTGGCAACTTTTCCCGCTACTAAAGATGTCAAAAAAAATTACTAAGATTTCAACCCTTCCCAGAATCTTCCTTTCGCTACAGATTTAAAAACAAATGTTAAAGCATGTAGACAGAATTGTGGCGGTTCTAACAATCCAAACTGCATTAAAATTGACCCCTGGAATGGCGAAGCTTCTGATGATTTCATTTCATACTGACCAAATGACAGCATAGATTTTTGCAGTAAACATTGAGTCCAACACCCAGGCAACTTTTCCCACTACTACAGATGGCATGAAAATTACTAATATTTCAACCTATCGCCAAATCCTTCTTTTAAAATTAATTAATTAGCAGCAAGTAGAATGAATTGTGGCGGTTTTAACAATTTAAACCGCATTAAAATTGACCCACGGTAAGGCGAGTAATTCATTTTATACCGTGAACATTGAGTCCACTACTCTGGCAACTTCTACCGCTACTAAAGCTGGCATAAAACTTACTAAGATTTCAACCTTTCGCAAAATCTTTATTTCGCAACAGATTTTTAAAAGCAAATTGAGAAGCATGTAGAGGAAATTGTTGCGATTCTAACAATCTACACCGCATTAAAATTGACCCACGGAAAGGCGTAGCTTCAGTTCATTTCATATCATACTGACCAAAAGATAGCATAGATTCAGCGAAAAAAAAGTGACAAAAAATTACAACAATTTCAACCTGTCGCAAAATCTTCATTTCTTAAAAGATTCAAAAGCCAATTGAGAAGCATGTAGAGGAACTTGTGGCGGTTCTAACGATCCAAACCGCATTAGAATTGACCCACGGAAAGGCGTAGCGTCAGATGATTTCATTTCATACTGAGCAAAAGATAGTATAAATTCAGGGAAAAAAATTGCCATAAAAATTATAATTTCAACCTGTCGCAAAATCTTCATTTGTTAAAAAATTCGAAAGCCAATTGAGAAGCATGTAGAGGAACTTGTGGCGGTTCTAACAACCCAAACCGCATTAGAATTGACCCACGGAAGGGCGCGTAGCTTCAGATGATTTCATTTCATACTGAGCAAAAGATAGTATAAATTCAGCGAAAAAAATTGCCATAAAAATTATAATTTCAACCTGGCGCAAAATCTTCATTTCTTAAGAAATTCGAAAGCCAATTAAGAAGCATGTAGAGGAACTCGTGGCGGTTCTAACAACCCAAACCGCATTAGAATTGACCCACGGAAAGGCGTAGCGTCAGATGATTTCATTTCATACTGAGCAAAAGATAGTATAAATTCAGGGAAAAAAATTGCCATAAAAATTATAATTTCAACCTGGCGCAAAATCTTCATTTCTTAAAAGATTCGAAAGCAAATTGAGAAGCATGTAGAGGAACTTGTGGCGGTTCTAACAACCCAAACCGCATTAGAATTGACCCACGGAAGGGCGCGTAGCTTCAGATGATTTCATTTCATACTGAGCAAAAGATAGTATAAATTCAGCGAAAAAAATTGCCATAAAAATTATAATTTCAACCTGTCGCAAAATCTTCATTTGTTAAAAGATTCGAAAGCCAATTGAGAAGCATGTAGAGTAACTTGTGGCGGTTCTAAAAATCCAAACCGCATTAGAATTGACGCACGCAAAGGCGTAGCTTCAGATGATTTCATTTCATACTTCAAGCAAAACCTGACGTATTTTAGTTACGGTCACTGTCAATAGAGGGCGCTGCAAAATTTCCCGCCGAAACGCCGAGTAGCAGACGCTGCACGCGGCGGACATCGCCGATCAAACGAAAAATCAGCAAATCATAAATTGTAAAGTTGGAAAACTATAAACTTTGACTCGGAGAGTAATAATACAGGTATTTTAATATGAAAAATAAAACTCTCTGGGAGAAATATAAAAAAAATAGGGTACCCAGCTGCCTCGGCACCGGAACAAAATGGCGCGGACCATGAAGTGCACGACGATTCATAATAAGGATGTCATGATGCAGTCAATAGTTTCATTTAACCACCCAAAAAGACGGTCGTGAAACAAAAATGTTTTTTTTTTCATTTTCTCCCCCCCCCCCCCAAAAAAAGGGTAGTGAACATTAAAAAGTCTTTTATTTTCTCTCCCCCCAAAACGTTCGTAAAAATAATGAAGTTTTTTTATTTTCTAATTCCCACAACAAGGTCGTGAAAATAACAAGTTTTTATCATCTTTTTCGCATGGTCGGGAAGAAATAAAGTTTTATTCTCTTTCTCCCCAAAACGGTCGTGAAAATAAAAAGTTATGCATTTGCTATTTCACACTTAGTCCACCGTAATATATATATATATATATATATATATATATATATATATATATATATATATATATATATATATATATATACATATATATATATATATATATATATATATATATATATATATATATATATATATATATATATATATATTAATATACTGTAAAGTTCGAAATACCAACGTGGAAGTAATATTGGCGACTTTAACGAGTGGGTCTGATTCGCTAATATTACGATCCGTTAATATTTGTTCTTTTTAGTATTCAAATTGCGTGTCTAGTCACAATTACACATGTTCAGTTGATAACCATACGCACATACATGTAGACACACGTACGTGCGTGCTGTGATATATGCATGTTGCATGGTGTTCAACCAAGTTTGAATGATGTTCGTAAATCACGGTGGATCTGAGTGTCTTTATTGCATTTTTTACCAATCAGGACGAACCTTCATTGGCATGTGAGTTAGATAAACAGCCGCGTGGCAATACTAGTTTAACGCATATACTAGATCTAGTGATCCGTGTGGTCGCGAGAAATTACGATTGCAATAGACCCATTTCACTCGTACCGTTCATAAGCCCGATCTGATTACTGTATCTTGAACCCTTAATTTACAATTCTATCACAATTCTCAGTATTTATAAATGATTTCCCTGTATTTATAAATCATTTTCTAGTATCTATAAGTCATTTTCTTGTATTTGTAAATGCAGTATTTACAAATATTAGAAAATGATTTGTAAATACTAGAAAATGATTTATAAATACTAGGAAATGGTTTATTTGTATTTAGGAATGTGCATGGTTCTCTAATACTAATAAATCATTTTTTAGTATTGATAAATGATTTTCTAGTATTTATAAATCATTTTCTACTATTTGTAAATGTGAATAGCTGCTCATTGTACACGTGGCCATGGCTCAAACAAAGGTTTAGGTCTCCTTCAGACCACAATAAACGGAGAGAATGCGTTATAAATAACCTGTCGTGCCAACGCACCCTTTTATAGCGTGGCTATACCGCACATGGTTGACCCTGTTTTGTTGACCTACTCGGTCATCTTAGGGATGTCATTTAGATGTCCTGTCAGGAAATTCGCATAATCTTAGATGGACATTTTTTAAATTTATCTATGGTATAACCAATTTGCGTTGGGATATTTCTATGGATATAGTCTGTCTGACTTTTTCCTCTTTTTCCCTACTCAGAGGTTTGCCAAGTTTGGATGGCAAAAACGAATTTTTTGTGTGAAAAAGAGGAAAAAGCGGTTAGCCCAACTCAACTAAATTCAGACAGACTATAGTTAGCATTTTGCTTGGTCCGTTAGGTGTTTTAATCATAAAAAGGATGGCGAGTTCGCAAAAGAAAAGATTCATCCAGCCCTTCGACGATGTCCGTTTCATATTTTGGAAGAAATAGATAAACACTGGTACGCGACCATTATCGAAAAGACGCTTTCAAGACATTTCTTTATGTATCAAGGGCGCCTATCTAGTCATCAATACGATTAAACCACCTACCAGACCAAACAAAATGCTAACTATCCATAGAAAACCCTTTCTTTCCAAGCATACACATTTCTTTCATAACAACTTCCGCTGTATATATGAAAAACCCCTGTTGCTAGACCTGGTTATTGACCTTTTAAGACATTTCTTTTGGTATCAAGGGGCGCCTACATAGTTTCTATTAATACATAACCATCCAGCCGTAAAAACCATCGAAACCCGCACATGGTTGACCCCTGGTCAACATCAACAAAACGGTGTCAACCATGTATATATATATATATATATATATATATATATATATATATATATATATATATATATATATATATATATATATATATATATATATATATATATATATATATTTATATATATACACACATACATACGTATGTACATACATACATGCAAACATATATACATACATACATACATACATACATACATACATACATACAAACTTACTTATTGAAGTAAGACTATTCCTCTACAATGTCAGAGGTAATTTTGTGGGTAAAAGTGCCGTTAAAACACTTGATATCTTCTCCGTATGATACGGAGAATGTCTCAAAACGGAAAATATACGGAACTTTCGAGAAACGCATTTTCCGAGTTCCGTATATCGTCCGTAATTGGCTTTTTTCCGTTTGATACGGAGTCGTATTTTACGATTGTACGAGAAACGGCCCCCTGCATCTATTTCATAAACCCATGTGCCTTAAACCAACCCAAAGTAAGTTTAACTTCCCAAAACCAATTAGAATATTTTAGTTAATGTAGGATTTTCGTGATTTTGTAGGTTTGATAGATCTCAGCCAAGTGCCAATGGTTTGAAAGTATTCGTTCACCGCCCTGGCACTCTACCTGATCTCCAAGGCAACAGCTTCATCGCTGGCCCGGGTCAGATAGTCTCCGTCCAGGTGGATGTCTCGGAAAAAAGGCGACTCAAGGAACCGTACGGTAAGTGTACGGATGTCAGGCACTTGGATCTCAACAACTCGGTGGGTGACAACTTCCGCTACTCCATGTCCGGATGTAGGATCCAGTGTCCCATGCAAGCTGTCATGGAGGCGTGTGATTGTGTCACTCCCATGGCGCCCGTAAGGGGCTCCAAGTTGGGACGTTTCCCGTACTGTGCCAAGCTTGCAAGGAATCTCAGCGACTACATAGAGAAGAAAGAATGTGCGAGGGATGTTCTTGAGGGCTACGACTACCACAACTGCCACTGTCCACCGCCATGTCAAGATCAAGGCTATTCCTTAACGGTGTCTCAAGCCCCATGGCCCAGCGCTGCCTACCATCTTTCCTTCTATGACAGGTACATCAAGGACCAACCCTACGCAGATAAATTCTCAGAGTACGAACAAATTCTTGCAAACGACAGTATGAGGGACAATGATATGTTATTGACACGCCTCCGCAAAATTTCTTTGATAAATGATAATTTTGTCTTTATTGACCTTCATCTGAATGGGATGTCTGTGACCCAGTTATCAGATACCCCCAGCTATTCTCCCCAGCAACTCCTTGCTAGTATAGGGGGCGCTATGAACCTCTGGATAGGCATCACCTGGATAACTCTTGTAGAAGTGGCTGAACTCATTTACTACCTGTGTCGCATTGCTAGTCAACGCAGGCAAATTGTGCATGTTGATCAAAAAAAGTGACTGCAAGTATAAATCATACCATGACCTATTTGCATCCGGAGAGTATCCACGTTACCAAACATATAGAAATGTCATGATGATAAATCAATGTACTTGACAAAGAATATTTGACTGAAAGTTATTGGCACCTATACTATTGAAAGGGTTACATCATCAATAGAAAGTCGCAGGTGGCCAGTGATAAGCCATGGGTATCTTTGGTTTTGATGCCTGCATACTGCATACATACACAGTCATGGACATCTATCCTATATTTTCACCTTATTCCACCTATATTTAGTCTAGAATAGTATGTTTTATTGACTGTACTAGTATACAAAATCATACGCCGTTACGGTATACACAAATATAAATATTTAATAATTGTTGTTACGTTGTCTGGCACAACAACAAAGGATGAACATAACCAAACGAAATAAAGGGTAAGTAAAGGAAAAGAAAAGAGAACACCAATACGGGCACATAGTACTAATAGTCCAGTCAATCTACGCTGAAAATGGCCTAACCTAGAACAAATTGCTACAGAAGGTTTTTTTGCTTTGACTGGTTAATTGGACCTAGCTGAACATTGTATCAAAAGTTTCCCGAAAGTTACCCCCCCTAAGGACCCTAATTTGCATATTTTCACCTAAAAATGGCCAAAAACGTATGATTTTGGAGATTTCTTCAGCATTTTTTTGTTTTTGAGAGTTGAACCTCCAATGTTGGCATGTATGTACTACAGATGTTGTTTGACATTGCTATGAAAAAATATTTTCCGGAAATGTATCCTAGTGGTCAAATTTGGGACAAAAATGTTTAGAAAGTGCTAAAAACGGACATTTTTTGCAACGTTGCTGACGAAAGAAGCCACCCTACAGACTCAAAAAAGATTTTAACACCAAGGTTTAAGATTAGAAAACTGCCCTAGATTGTACTAAGCCCCAAAAAACTAATATCGGTATAATTTGGTACCACTTTGGGGGACCACCAATAACCCTTATATTTTGAAAGCCCTTGAACCCCTTTTTATGCCAAATTGGACAATTCACTGATTTCAGGGCCTTGTATTTCCTGTACTAACCATCATATAGCAGTGATATCATTAGGTCTCAATGAGTATGTTACATAGATGCTGCAGAAAGAAATATTCATTTTAATTTTGACCCTTTGGTCAAACAAAGTCATTTGAAAATGGCCATTTGACCTTCTCTAAGGAGAGTTTTGGTTATTCACATCACAGATTTCAGGGCCTTGTATTTTCTGGACTAACAAGCACATAGCAACTGAATCTTCAGGTCTGAATCAGTATGTTACATAAATGCTGTAAAAAGAAAATATAATTGTGATATTGACCCTTTGGTCAAATAAGGTCATTTGAAAATGGCCATTTGATCTTTGATAAGGAGCGTTTTGGTATTTTGCATCAGTTGAAAGCCCATGAACCCCTCAAGTACCTGCTTGATGGACATCTGCAGCTGGTAGCTGTTTTGAGATATTGAGCTCCCAAAGTACTAGTACCGGGTATGTCCCTTTTTATGCCAAGTTGGACAATTCACAGGTTTCAGGGCCTTGTATTTCCTGAACTAACAGGCATATAGTTGCTAAATCCTTGGGTCTGAAGATGTATGTTACATAGATGCTGCAGAAAGAAAATACAATTTTACTATTGACCCTTTGGTCAAATAACGTCATTTAAAATGACCATTTGACCTTTGCTAAAGGGAGTTTTGGTTATTCACATCACAGATTTTAGGACCTTGTATTTTCCGACGTAATCAATAATCATACAGCATCCTCAGGTCTGAACAAGTTTGTTACATTGATGTCGTAAAAAGACAATATGATTTAAATATTGACCCTTTGGTCAAATACGGTCATTTGAATATGGTCTTTTTGCCTTAGAGAATGAGCTAATTGCTCTAAATGTACCGTACCAACATTTAATTCCTGCATTTAATGCATGGGCAGCCTGTGCACAACACAATACACAACTGTACCCCTGATTGCCACCCACTTTCCTGGGCATGGATGACCTCACAACTGAAAGTAGCTTTGAATCACAAGCTACGTTGGTCAATGATGTCCTTGGTTTACCTTTGACATGTTATCCATGGGTGTTTGTACAACCAGGCACTTGCAGACATTCGCTTGATTGCTGGAGGAATTAAATGTATGCAGTACTTAACCCTAGATAAACAATATTTTCCAGCCAATGCAAGTATACAATAGGCATAATGTATAGGGGTAGTCAAAAAGGGTTATTTGAAAGTACAGTCAAACCTCTATTAAGCGACCGCTCAAGGGAAATGTCAAAAGTGGTCTTTTAAAGAGGTGGTCTCTTAAGAAGGGGTTGAGGGTCTGAGCGAGGTTATGAAAAAACAAAGAATTTCCAACAATGACCTGGAATTATTGAGGTTGTTATGTTTATCTGCGTTTGTTGAAATTTCTTCATTAACACTTTAAGAATAAACAATTCAGAGAAATAAAAGTTGAACTATATCATTAATTGAGGACCCTCAGAAATGATATACTTTCAATTTTTTACCGATTATTTCATTATTTTATTGTGCCCTTTCCTATATACAAGGCGTCGAGGCATTCAAGTGGCCGTTGAATAAAGGACCATTTACTCGTAGGGATAATATTTCATGGCCGTTGGTCGCGTCAAGCAAGTGGTCGCTTAATCAAGGTAAAATATAGAGGGAATAGACTTGGGGGGATTTGAAACGGTCGTTCAAGGCAAGTGGTCGTTTAAGAGAAGTGGTCGTTGAGGCAAGTTTGACCGTACCTGTTTAATCATAAAAAGATACATTTTGGCTATTCTCTCAGTTTATGCAGATCAATATCTTACAACTTACTATAGCAGTTTTTTGAGGGCTATATCTAAAAGCATGCTGTATAATGAAGTATGTTTTTTTCTGGTCATTCTTCTTATCAAAAATAAAATTTGAAAGTGACTCTATGGGCTGGATCCAAATTTTTGACCAATTGGTCGCATTCAGCGAGTCTGCAAATGAACCTATTTTGGAAGCACTTGATCATCATTTCAATTTTTGGACAAAGTAGTTTGGTATCAGAACTTTTAACAGGTACCATAATACATTATGTGAGGGTATAAACAGTATCAAATATATAATACATCTAAGACATATTGATCTGCAAAAACTGATAAAATCAACCGAAACATATTTATCTTGGTGAAACAGGTACTTTCAGATGGCCCTATTTGACTAAAAATTGTCATGAAAGGGCCATCTCCCCTGGCAGTATCCCTACTCTATACTTGCATAGCTCTGAAATAGATTAAGTACATTTTGAGAAATTGGCCATTGAAAATTGAAAAAAACTAGTACCGTATTACCCCGCATACGACCCTCACCCCCTAGATAAAACGCACCCCGTCACCAAGTCCCTCTCCTTATGTAAAATACAATTCCCCATTTATAATACGCAGGGGGAGTTGGCCGGCCATTAAGTGCAGAGAGCTATATGCCTGCCCTGGTCTTTCAGCTGAGAGGAGCGAGTCTAGGACAAATAAACAGGACACAATTACAATTTGATAAGGGTTTGTGATGGTAAATTGTAATTGATAATGATTTGTGCCCATTTGTTGACATCACTCGTCAAAAGAGCAGACAATAGCTCGTGCCAAATCTGCTCCCCTGGTTTATCCGTATCAATTTCAATTCACCCTCCCGAGGCCCTTTTATCCCCTAATTATTACGTAATCAAAATCCAAATATGGATGGATATGCCGTACTTTCCTCCCTGGGGTACTTAAATGGTGTTTTCCAACCCTGCCCCACATGTCCCCGCACCCGTGGCATCGATGTGAAAAAGTTCTGGTTTATGTACCTGTTGATAACACGCACCCCCTCCTTGACATAGGTGCTGCACTGTATACAAGTGTGGGGTGTACGTGGGGTAATATGGTAACCAAAATGCACCGTATCTAAGGTCAAATGCCATTTTTAATTGACCTTGTTTGACCTAAGGGTCAATATTATAATTATATTTTATGTTTACAGCATCTTTGTAACATACTGATTCAGACCTGAGGATTTAATTGCTATATGCTTGTTAGTTCAGAAGATACAAGGCCCTGAAATCTGTGATGAGAACAATCGAAACTCTCCTTAGCAAAGGTCAAATGACCATTTTCAAATGACCTTGTTTGACCAACGGGCCAATATTAAAATAGATATTTCTTTCTGCAGCATCTATGTAACATACTCATTGAGACCTAATGATATCACTGCTATATGATGGTTAGTTCAGGAAATACAAGGCCCTGAAATCAGTGAATTGTCCAATTTGGCATAAAAAAGGGACATTACAAGAACCTTGGGTGGTCAATATCTCAAAACAGCTACCAGATGCAGATGTCCATCATGCAGGGACTTGAAGAGGGGTTCCAGGGCTTTCAGAATATAAGGGTTATTGGTGGTCCCCCCAAATGGTACCAAGTTATGCGGTCCCCCAAACTGGTACCAAATAACCAAAACACTCCTTATCTAAGATCATATGGCCATTTTCAAATGACCTTATTTGATCAAAGGGTCAATATTAAAATTATATTTTCTTTTTACAGCATCTATATAACATACTTATTCAGATCTAAGGATTTAACTCCTGAGTGATTGTTATGTCAGGAAATACAAGGCCCTAAAATCATTGATGTGAATAACCAAACGGTTCTGATTGGAGGTCAGATGGCCATTTTCAAATGACCATATTTGACCAAACGGTCAATGTTACAATTATATTTTCTGTTTACAGCATCTATATAACATACTAATTCAGACCTGTGAATTCAACTGATGTGTGATTGTTAGTTGATTGAAATACAAGGCCCTGAAATCTGTGAATTGTCCAATTTGGAATATTGGCCATTTTGAATTTATGCAAATTAGGGCCCTTAGAGGGGGTAACTTTCGGGAAACTTTTGATATGATGTTCAGTTAGGTCCAATGAACCAGTCAAAGCAAAAAAACTTTCTGTAGCAATTTGTTCTAGGTATTTCATAATTTGACTGGACTACTACCAAACAAAACTCCTTCTGTCGGCATGAAACAATTGAAATGTGGCGCAAATACAGTTCGGTTACACAATACGTATGGTTAGCTTCCACGTAGCCACTGTAAGATGTTTTTAACAAACTGCTTACAGCATAAATTTAGCAAGAAGCTACGCCGTTCAATACTTACGGGATACAGCCAGTTTATGTCGGGTTACGAGAACAGTGCAGACCCGAGCTATGTTGGAAACGATGACGTCAACACATACTATGGTACGTCATCGTCGCCTATCCCGTTCCCGTTGTCGGAAACGGGCTAACGGGATAGCCCAATCTCTCTAATAAGTTCAAACAATCCAGAAAAAGATAGGACCTGTAGACACGCTCTATGACTACTCCATTAAACATAAGGAACTACGAAGTAGACATATTAATTTTAAACTTCCGCGGCATTATTTATTGAGGCTGTGAGCTAATATAGATATATGATCTATACCGAATGGTGTTTGATATTTCGCATTGTCTTACACATGGAAAATGGATGCATGGGATGATTTCCAAGAAATAAGCTTTCTGCAAACTATTAGTTTCTAACCTCTTTGGCATTGTAAAGTTTCTTTTAAGTTTCTCATTGACTTTCCTTTGTGCATGATCGTTGAAATTCCCTTTCTGTACTCAGTGCTTTGTATTATATTTCAATGATAACAAACAAACTAGAGGAACAATTACTCTTGACGAGACTAAATTTGTGATAACAAATTCCAAAAATGATAAAAGCCCGGTACCAGAATTTTATCAAATATTCCTGCCAGAAATCAGCAATTTCCTCCTTGATCTTATGAATTTTTGTAAAGAGCAGGGTGAACTTAATGATACAAAGAAATTCAGGTGTAATTACCTTTATTCCAAAAGGGGACAACATTTGTAATCAGTTACAAAATTGGCGGCCAATAACTCTCCTGAATATATATATATATATATATATATATATATATATATATATATATATATATATATATATATATATATATATATATATATATATATATATATATATATACATACATATATATATATATATATATATATATATATATATATATATATATATATATATATATATATATATATATATATATATACATACATACATACATACATACATACATACATACATACATATATATATATATATATATATATATATATATATATATATATATATATATATATATATATATATATATATATATATATACATATATAAATATATATTTATATATATATATATATTCTTTTCAGCAATTTTAACCAAGAGAGTTATAACTGAAAATTATTCATCATGACCAGAGAGGATTTCTTAATAACAGATCTATAGGCAAAAATACCAGGCTCCCATCAGTTATAATAAGGGAATGTCAAATTCATAATGTATTTGGTCTATTTAGTTAAATAGATTTTGAAAAGGCAATTTCATGGGAGTTTGTTGAATTGAAAAATCATTACACATTTTTCATTTTGGGAATGGTGTCCAAACGTGGGTAAAATTCTACAAAGGATACTTTTTCTAGAGTCATTCAAGCTGGTCATGTTTCCGATAAGATATTTCTGTCTGGAGGTTAAGGCATCAAGAAGACCCTATTTCCCCGTATGTGTTTTAGCTGAATCAATTAGGGTCAACAAAACTATCAAGGGCAAAGAGTTTAAGATTCCACAATTTGCTGATGACACTTCCCTTTTTATAAAACCTGAAGAAGAATTGCTCAAAGAATGTATCAAATGTTTATCCGATTTTGAATATGTCTCTGGATTTTACATCAATATAGACAAGACAAAGGTCATCAAAATTGGGGGCTGGAGAAATAGCACGGTAATTATTTGCCCCAAGCTCTACTTAATTTGGACAAATAAGTTTGAATCTCTTGGAATAAAATATATCACTTTGGAAATGGATCAGAAATTTAACTCTGTTTGGAAAGATAACTACTATAAAAAGTCTACTAATCTCCAAGTTAACACATTTCCTGCTGTCTCTTCCAAACCCTAAAACAGAACCCCTAAATGAAATTGACCTTATTTAAAAACCTTTTATGGAAAAACAAACACCCAGAATGCAGAGATCACTAGACAAAGGATAAAGTGATATTCACTCTAGTAATATACGATACCTACCCAATCTAAGTACAACTGACCCTAAATCCAATACAGTGGAACCTGTCTACATTGAACACTCATGGGAGATGAAAAAGTGTTCAATGTACGCAGGTGTTCAATGTATCCAGGTTCTGAGTATTTGGAGGTTGTGCGAAATAGAAACAAAGTCAAAGGTAAATAGATAAACATGATAATTTTATTTACCTCACTTTCATCATATAGTTAAAAACTTGACACATTCAGCATTTGGAAAATATCACTTAAAAAACATTTTATTTAATATATCTCTTTTGACCACATTTTCAGTGAAACATTTCAAATCAGTGCAGAATGTTCAATGTAGACAGGTTAAATGTGGCCTACGGGAACAATTTTGGTGTTCAATGTTCAAGGTAGACAGGTGTTCAATGTATCCAGGTAGGCTCCCATTGATTTTCAATGGGAGTGTGCCGGGACATAAAAAATGTTCAATGTACGCAGGTGTTCAATGTACACAGGTGTTCAATTTGGCAGGTTCCACTGTACAACTCCACCGTGCTTAGAATAGAAACTTGCCGCGCAAGCTTCTACCTAAAAATAACAACCAATGAACTCCCTCTGCCCGTTCCACTCACTTGCACAACCTCGCTCCGGATGCGCCCCTATTCTGCCTATTTTTTCGTAAGCCTCACCAGGAGACCAGACCACTGGGGAGGACGGGCAGGTGTGTACTTAGATTGGGTAGGTATCATATATTACTAGAGTGAAGATCACTTTATCCTTTGTCTAGTGATCTCTGCACTCTATTACATATACTCCCTACCCAATCTAAGTACAACTGACCCAGAATACCATAGCAATCACACAACTGCAGTGGTCTGAGTCAGATTTTCAACAAGATTGAAAGGGAAGTATACCAGGGAAAACACCACCCGGGTGCCCAATGATACCTGCTAACAGTCCTGACCATAGCCCGACTACTAATCCTTGCCTCTCCTTCTAAGCACTCCACTATCATCTTCTTTGGGAGTGGATGGGGGACGGTGGTTGTGGGCTATCATCTCCTTCCTGCTTAGTCAAAAATAGATCAATGTGTAATCAGCGCAGTCGTGCAGATCAAGATTAGTAGTCAAATAGTGATATCTAGTGCCTCCTTAACTAAGTACACTCACCATGCTAACATCTTTGAAGCGGACCTTTTGGATTTCTCAAGAACCTCCAATCGACCAGACCATCTTGAACCTCTGTTTCCTGCCGGACATCCCAAACCATTTCCTTTCTTCCAGAAAGCTTCCCTTGAGTATGAAGACCACATCATCCCGACTCACTCTATGAAATATAACATGCCTGCTGGTGCAATATACATATTGGCTGGCTGATGCACTGATGTGAGAGAAACAAACATGTTCCTGTTACCTGCTTGCAGACTTTAGAACCGAAGTCGCAAATTCCTGGCCTGGTCCAGTGCCTGGTCTGAAGTAGTAATCAATAAACGTTGTGGGGGTAGCCCAATCTGCTGCCTACAGAATGTGACGCACCTCCACCCCTTTCAGCACCGCATACGTGTCTTCCGACGCATTAGAATAAGCAAACTTGATTGTGTCTGTAATCCATCTTGCAATAGTCTTTTTCGATGCTCCACGTCCTTGCTTCTCTCCATTACCATATGTTATAAACAGTCTCTTCTCCCCACTTTTCCTCAATAAATCCATCCTTCTCTTGTAACACTTCACCGCCCTAACTGGGCACAACAGTCTCTCCTCTTCACAGGAAGCCATGTCTTCAAACTTCGGTATAACAATCGTCTTCCCTGCATAATTCATCCTGGCATTCTTCGGAATAAACCTCAGAACATAACCAACCTCAATTTTAAAAAAAATCTTGATTTGTCCACCGATAAAGCCCCCTACTCGCTTCTTCTCCTTGCCATTGAAACCGCTACCAAAAATACTGTCTTATGAGTCAAAAACTTCAACTGAGCCCCCTCCAATGGCTCATAGGGCTCCTGGAACAGGCTATCCAACACCAATGGAAGACTCCAGGACTAGAAATTTATCTTCCTAGGAGGACGAGCAATGACGGTCGCTTTCCGCATGTTCGCCACCTCCTCTATATCGCATAATTTTCTCCCATGAATCCTATGATGTCACTTGCTAAGCGCCGCGATGTAGCCTCCCACCGTCTTTGAAGCCTTCGCCTCCCGAAAAATTTCCTGCAAGAAATTGCAAACGGATGCTAGAGGGGAACTAATGGGATCCTTAACCCCGTTCTTGTGACATCAATTGACGAATACTTTAACTCTGGCATTGTAGCAGGACTCTGTTGATTTCCGTATGTCTCCTGTTGCCAACTCCGCAGTCTCCTCTCGAAATCTCTTCTCTCTGAGTCTTCTCCTCCGATCTTCCAAGCACCTAAACTTAGAAGCTGTGGATCTGTGTGAAACACTCACTGGCCGGGCATCTTTAGAAGCCTTTCTTTTACTGGCAGAACTCGAGGAACGTCTATGAGAAGGTCCATGAGCATGGACATCCACGGCTTCCTTCCCAAATTGGGAGCTATCAGGATCATCCTGGTTCTTGAGCGTTTTACCTTCAGAAGCACCCTCCTTATGAGGGGTTGCGGCGGGAATGCGTACACCTCCATCCTGTCCCAACTCATCATCAGCTCATTGTGCGCCACAGCGTTGGGATCTCTCTCCAGAGAGCAATACAGGGGCAACTTGTTGTTGGACCGGCTCGCGAACAGATCCACCTGGGGCCGCCCCCATAGTTGGAACAGATCTTCCACTACCGCTGGGCATAAGGACCATTCATGGGGAAGTCCTTTCCGGGAATAAAGGTCCGCTAGAACATTCTTCTCCCCCTGCACGTAGATTGCCATCAACCTCAGGTTGCGATCCCTGCACCAATTGAGCAGGTCCCATGTCAGAAAACACAGCGTGGACGATTTGGTCCCCCCTTGCTTGTTGACATACGTTACTACCGTCATGTTGTCGCTCTTGACTTGTATAATGTCCCCCGCATTCCACATTCCCTGGAAGTACCTCAGGGCATTAAAAACTGCTAACATCTCCAAGTAGTTGATGTGCCGACTCTTCTCCTGGAGGGACCACGATCCTCTGGTCTCCCCTCCTTCCATCAGGTATGCTCCCCAACCCTCTAGGCTGGCATCCGTTACCATCTCACGATTCGGAGACAACGGTAAACCTCCCTCTAGATTCTTCCTGTTCCGCCACCAATCCAGATGTCTCCTGAGAGAATTCAGGACCGGAATGGAATCCTCCAACGTTCCCAAGCTAGGACGCCAGAATGACTGGAGGCATAGCTGAATCGGCCGTAGGAACAACCTGCCCCATTCGATCTGGAATATGACCCGGTTTAGACATCCCAGCGGCCTGAGGAATAACCCTGCCGACACCTCCATTCTCTTCTGGACCATCACAACGATTTGAATTATCGCTTTTATCCGATCTTCCGGAACGGAAACCATCCCCACCTTCGTCATTAATCTCAACCCGATATGCATCGTGTCCTGTGATGGGGTTAAATCCGACTTCTCCCAATTTATTTCGAAGACCTACATCTAACATGAACTGGACCATCTCCCTGGACTTGCAGGCCAAGAACGACTTTCCTTGTCCTTCGCCAAGAAGTCGTCCAGGTATGGAGATGTGTATAGACCTATCTCCCTTCTGATATGTTCCGCCACCGGCGCCAATATTTTGGTGAAAACACGAGGGGCAGTCGTTATCCCGAAAGGCAAGACTTTGAACTCGTACATGTCGTCCCCCACACAGAATCTCAGGAATTTCCACTGAGAAGGGTGTACTGGAACGTGGAAGTAGGCATCCTTCAGATCCACTGAAATCAGCCAATCGTCCTCCTCTACCTCCTGAATCACATCTGCTGGGGTTGACATCTTGAAGTGCTGCTTCTTCAGAAATTGGTTTAAAGGTTTTTAATTTATTACTGGACGTTTTTTCTTTGGCGCCAGGAAGATCCTTGAATAGAACCCGCTCTGGAAGTTAGAAGTTACTTTGCGTATAGCAGACTTTGCTAACATATCTGCCACTTCTTTTAATAACAGATCTCTTGAGGACTTGTCCTTCGGAATGGGGGACTTCACATTTCCCCTGAAATTTGGCTTTTCCAAAAACTCCCTCCGGTATCCTCTTTCTGTCACATCTAGCACCCATTCGTCATTGCAGAAAGATTTCCAAACCCTTGAAAACTCTTGTAACCTCCCCCCCGAAACGCTGCTTCTTCGGAGCAGGGCCCTGGGGCTTGTCGGGCGCAAAACGCTTCCTCTTCTCTAACCTCTCCACTTCCTGCTTCGCTCGCGCCGTTTGAGCATCTTTGCTCCGAAACCCCTCTCCATCGGGAAGCCTCCCTGCAAACAGATACTGTGACGGCAGACAGGTAGCCCTAACCAGCTTATCACAGTCGCCCTTCTCAAACGGAGAACCTTCTAGGACCTGGCCTCGCACCTTCCTAAGGCTTAGCCCATGTAGACGCGCTGTCACCAGCCGGAGATCTTCTGACGCCTTGTCCAGTACCTTAAAAAACATCGGGACGATATCCTCCTCTGTAGGAGCTGATTTGTGTGTTACAAGGTATTTGAGGTCTGACTATGTGATATGCTAGACTGCATTTTGGTATTGTATAATTGGTTCATTATGATGCATATAGGTGGCAGCACCTTCTGGTTATTTGACATCTTAGTTTCTCAGACAGATAACAAGTTGCAGGTCTGAGTTGTCATCTCAGATATAAGGTGAAATTTGATTGGTCTATTTTATGTGTGTCTAGCCAATCAGAGCTTGTGTAACAGATTTTTAGTCTTGTGGAGAGAAAGCACATGGTCAATGGAGGCTGTGGAGCAGTGGTCCTAATGTTTACTTTGAGAGCTGGAAGGTGAATAGTTCTGTAAGTAATATTTTATTGCAGCTTTGATTCTAGAGTCATGTTAAGCAATCTGTATAGGGCCTAGACTTAGTACAGCTACCTGTCAGGTGAAACTTCATTGTAATTTTAGAGATTTGTTGGACAATTGCCTTGGAGAATTTTCTAGTGTGCTGGGCCTATTGTTTACAGTTATCTAGTACTTAAGAATACTGTTGATGTCTGTTTTCTGAGGTTTTGTTATTTTTGATGGTTAATTCTTGGTGAACTTTAATCTTATTTGGTCAGTCAAACCTAATTATATTGGTATTGGAAATATTTGCATGGTAATTGAGAAATGAGTGTTTTTGGTAGATCTGTGTCACTGAGACACCTATGTTATGTATACAAATGAGTAATTTGAGTTTCATATTATTTTCAGTCAATCGCAAAAGTGATCGGTGTATCGTGGTTTCGACAGAAATAAAGCTTCTGTGTTTCATCGTTCATATGGTGTTGCGTATTGATTCCACCAACCACAGTAAACTACCAGCAGTAAACATGCACGCTCCACATCCTCATTCGAACATACTTCTTCCTTCTCCGCCTCTTTCAGCTTTTTACCAGCTTCCATTGTCACCCGCAAAAACGAGATGATTCTGAACATAGTGTTCGTAGTCGTGAGCGTCTTGTAGGCCATAGACTGTTTGTCAAATTTTGGCTCTTTTCTGCCCATCATAGAAGACACTTCTTTTACATAGACATCAACGTTCGGGTCCATCCCCAACCTCTTAAAATCCTTATCCATGAACTGGTAATTGTTCTTTATTGTTTGAGTAACCATACTTTTGAGTAACCATAAGCTGAAGAGGTTAACACCTCATTTACCTGCTTCCTCCACGCTCCACTCTCCTTTTCCGAGATTGGGATCCTCGGCTGTCTTATCTCAGCCTTCACCCCCACTGAATCTGCTTGGTTAAGCATCTTCGGGACCATGGCCGTCTTGTAAAGCGCATCATCCGCCATCACCACTTGAGCCCACATGGCTTCATGAAAATGCGCCTTGGAAGGAATGCTCACGTCCAAACATACCCTGGACCACTGCGTCGCCGTGTTGGTTAGAACTGGGCCCTCCATAGCCAAGTCACGACACACCTGGTCTGACATGTAGGACTTATAATCATCCCTGCCCAACTGACTTTTCACTAAATCCCCAATGGGCATACTGTCCTTGTCGTTGTTACGCTCCTCGACATCATCCTCCTTCTTTTTCTTCTCCTCCTTCTCGTTGTCCTGGAACAAGTGAATAACCAACAGCTGGTGGCTATTTCCCTGAGAAACAGTTGCTGTAGCCGTGGGAGGCACCTGAGTGGGTGCATTAGCCTTGGACTGTGTTCCCTCTATTCCTCTATTCTAGACAACCTCCTCTTAAACTCCACCAAACTGTCATCCTCTTCTTCCACACTATCCTCCTCTAACTGCTCACTACAATCCACACCCGTCCGGGTGGGAGAAATGACAGATGATGCATCGTCGCCAACATCCTGTCTGGGGGTATTCTTGCCAGAAAATAGCTTAATAATCTCCTCCTTAAAAAAAAGAAGACCACTTTTGACCTCCGAACGAAGTACCTCAAAACCGGCCTCCAAACCCCTGACTTTCTTCCACACACCAGTTAAATCTCTTGGGGGGCCCTCTATCGCCTTATCAGAACCCAAAGGTACACTTGCCTGCGGGGTTGTGGGGGTAGCCCAATCTGCTGCCTACAGAATGTGACGCACCTCCACCCCTTTCAGCACCGCATACGTGTCTTCCGACGCATTAGAATAAGCAAACTTGATTGTGTCTGTAATCCATCTTGCAATAGTCTTTTTCGATGCTCCACGTCCTTGCTTCTCTCCATTACCATATGTTATAAACAGTCTCTTCTCCCCACTTTTCCTCAATAAATCCATCCTTCTCTTGTAACACTTCACCGCCCTAACTGGGCACAACAGTCTCTCCTCTTCACAGGAAGCCATGTCTTCAAACTTCGGTATAACAATCGTCTTCCCTGCATAATTCATCCTGGCATTCTTCGGAATAAACCTCAGAACATAACCAACCTCAATTTTAAAAAAAATCTTGATTTGTCCACCGATAAAGCCCCCTACTCGCTTCTTCTCCTTGCCATTGAAACCGCTACCAAAAATACTGTCTTATGAGTCAAAAACTTCAACTGAGCCCCCTCCAATGGCTCATAGGGCTCCTGGAACAGGCTATCCAACACCAATGGAAGACTCCAGGACTAGAAATTTATCTTCCTAGGAGGACGAGCAATGACGGTCGCTTTCCGCATGTTCGCCACCTCCTCTATATCGCATAATTTTCTCCCATGAATCCTATGATGTCACTTGCTAAGCGCCGCGATGTAGCCTCCCACCGTCTTTGAAGCCTTCGCCTCCCGAAAAATTTCCTGCAAGAAATTGCAAACGGATGCTAGAGGGGAACTAATGGGATCCTTAACCCCGTTCTTGTGACATCAATTGACGAATACTTTAACTCTGGCATTGTAGCAGGACTCTGTTGATTTCCGTATGTCTCCTGTTGCCAACTCCGCAGTCTCCTCTCGAAATCTCTTCTCTCTGAGTCTTCTCCTCCGATCTTCCAAGCACCTAAACTTAGAAGCTGTGGATCTGTGTGAAACACTCACTGGCCGGGCATCTTTAGAAGCCTTTCTTTTACTGGCAGAACTCGAGGAACGTCTATGAGAAGGTCCATGAGCATGGACATCCACGGCTTCCTTCCCAAATTGGGAGCTATCAGGATCATCCTGGTTCTTGAGCGTTTTACCTTCAGAAGCACCCTCCTTATGAGGGGTTGCGGCGGGAATGCGTACACCTCCATCCTGTCCCAACTCATCATCAGCTCATTGTGCGCCACAGCGTTGGGATCTCTCTCCAGAGAGCAATACAGGGGCAACTTGTTGTTGGACCGGCTCGCGAACAGATCCACCTGGGGCCGCCCCCATAGTTGGAACAGATCTTCCACTACCGCTGGGCATAAGGACCATTCATGGGGAAGTCCTTTCCGGGAATAAAGGTCCGCTAGAACATTCTTCTCCCCCTGCACGTAGATTGCCATCAACCTCAGGTTGCGATCCCTGCACCAATTGAGCAGGTCCCATGTCAGAAAACACAGCGTGGACGATTTGGTCCCCCCTTGCTTGTTGACATACGTTACTACCGTCATGTTGTCGCTCTTGACTTGTATAATGTCCCCCGCATTCCACATTCCCTGGAAGTACCTCAGGGCATTAAAAACTGCTAACATCTCCAAGTAGTTGATGTGCCGACTCTTCTCCTGGAGGGACCACGATCCTCTGGTCTCCCCTCCTTCCATCAGGTATGCTCCCCAACCCTCTAGGCTGGCATCCGTTACCATCTCACGATTCGGAGACAACGGTAAACCTCCCTCTAGATTCTTCCTGTTCCGCCACCAATCCAGATGTCTCCTGAGAGAATTCAGGACCGGAATGGAATCCTCCAACGTTCCCAAGCTAGGACGCCAGAATGACTGGAGGCATAGCTGAATCGGCCGTAGGAACAACCTGCCCCATTCGATCTGGAATATGACCCGGTTTAGACATCCCAGCGGCCTGAGGAATAACCCTGCCGACACCTCCATTCTCTTCTGGACCATCACAACGATTTGAATTATCGCTTTTATCCGATCTTCCGGAACGGAAACCATCCCCACCTTCGTCATTAATCTCAACCCGATATGCATCGTGTCCTGTGATGGGGTTAAATCCGACTTCTCCCAATTTATTTCGAAGACCTACATCTAACATGAACTGGACCATCTCCCTGGACTTGCAGGCCAAGAACGACTTTCCTTGTCCTTCGCCAAGAAGTCGTCCAGGTATGGAGATGTGTATAGACCTATCTCCCTTCTGATATGTTCCGCCACCGGCGCCAATATTTTGGTGAAAACACGAGGGGCAGTCGTTATCCCGAAAGGCAAGACTTTGAACTCGTACATGTCGTCCCCCACACAGAATCTCAGGAATTTCCACTGAGAAGGGTGTACTGGAACGTGGAAGTAGGCATCCTTCAGATCCACTGAAATCAGCCAATCGTCCTCCTCTACCTCCTGAATCACATCTGCTGGGGTTGACATCTTGAAGTGCTGCTTCTTCAGAAATTGGTTTAAAGGTTTTTAATTTATTACTGGACGTTTTTTCTTTGGCGCCAGGAAGATCCTTGAATAGAACCCGCTCTGGAAGTTAGAAGTTACTTTGCGTATAGCAGACTTTGCTAACATATCTGCCACTTCTTTTAATAACAGATCTCTTGAGGACTTGTCCTTCGGAATGGGGGACTTCACATTTCCCCTGAAATTTGGCTTTTCCAAAAACTCCCTCCGGTATCCTCTTTCTGTCACATCTAGCACCCATTCGTCATTGCAGAAAGATTTCCAAACCCTTGAAAACTCTTGTAACCTCCCCCCCGAAACGCTGCTTCTTCGGAGCAGGGCCCTGGGGCTTGTCGGGCGCAAAACGCTTCCTCTTCTCTAACCTCTCCACTTCCTGCTTCGCTCGCGCCGTTTGAGCATCTTTGCTCCGAAACCCCTCTCCATCGGGAAGCCTCCCTGCAAACAGATACTGTGACGGCAGACAGGTAGCCCTAACCAGCTTATCACAGTCGCCCTTCTCAAACGGAGAACCTTCTAGGACCTGGCCTCGCACCTTCCTAAGGCTTAGCCCATGTAGACGCGCTGTCACCAGCCGGAGATCTTCTGACGCCTTGTCCAGTACCTTAAAAAACATCGGGACGATATCCTCCTCTGTAGGAGCTGATTTGTGTGTTACAAGGTATTTGAGGTCTGACTATGTGATATGCTAGACTGCATTTTGGTATTGTATAATTGGTTCATTATGATGCATATAGGTGGCAGCACCTTCTGGTTATTTGACATCTTAGTTTCTCAGACAGATAACAAGTTGCAGGTCTGAGTTGTCATCTCAGATATAAGGTGAAATTTGATTGGTCTATTTTATGTGTGTCTAGCCAATCAGAGCTTGTGTAACAGATTTTTAGTCTTGTGGAGAGAAAGCACATGGTCAATGGAGGCTGTGGAGCAGTGGTCCTAATGTTTACTTTGAGAGCTGGAAGGTGAATAGTTCTGTAAGTAATATTTTATTGCAGCTTTGATTCTAGAGTCATGTTAAGCAATCTGTATAGGGCCTAGACTTAGTACAGCTACCTGTCAGGTGAAACTTCATTGTAATTTTAGAGATTTGTTGGACAATTGCCTTGGAGAATTTTCTAGTGTGCTGGGCCTATTGTTTACAGTTATCTAGTACTTAAGAATACTGTTGATGTCTGTTTTCTGAGGTTTTGTTATTTTTGATGGTTAATTCTTGGTGAACTTTAATCTTATTTGGTCAGTCAAACCTAATTATATTGGTATTGGAAATATTTGCATGGTAATTGAGAAATGAGTGTTTTTGGTAGATCTGTGTCACTGAGACACCTATGTTATGTATACAAATGAGTAATTTGAGTTTCATATTATTTTCAGTCAATCGCAAAAGTGATCGGTGTATCGTGGTTTCGACAGAAATAAAGCTTCTGTGTTTCATCGTTCATATGGTGTTGCGTATTGATTCCACCAACCACAGTAAACTACCAGCAGTAAACATGCACGCTCCACATCCTCATTCGAACATACTTCTTCCTTCTCCGCCTCTTTCAGCTTTTTACCAGCTTCCATTGTCACCCGCAAAAACGAGATGATTCTGAACATAGTGTTCGTAGTCGTGAGCGTCTTGTAGGCCATAGACTGTTTGTCAAATTTTGGCTCTTTTCTGCCCATCATAGAAGACACTTCTTTTACATAGACATCAACGTTCGGGTCCATCCCCAACCTCTTAAAATCCTTATCCATGAACTGGTAATTGTTCTTTATTGTTTGAGTAACCATACTTTTGAGTAACCATAAGCTGAAGAGGTTAACACCTCATTTACCTGCTTCCTCCACGCTCCACTCTCCTTTTCCGAGATTGGGATCCTCGGCTGTCTTATCTCAGCCTTCACCCCCACTGAATCTGCTTGGTTAAGCATCTTCGGGACCATGGCCGTCTTGTAAAGCGCATCATCCGCCATCACCACTTGAGCCCACATGGCTTCATGAAAATGCGCCTTGGAAGGAATGCTCACGTCCAAACATACCCTGGACCACTGCGTCGCCGTGTTGGTTAGAACTGGGCCCTCCATAGCCAAGTCACGACACACCTGGTCTGACATGTAGGACTTATAATCATCCCTGCCCAACTGACTTTTCACTAAATCCCCAATGGGCATACTGTCCTTGTCGTTGTTACGCTCCTCGACATCATCCTCCTTCTTTTTCTTCTCCTCCTTCTCGTTGTCCTGGAACAAGTGAATAACCAACAGCTGGTGGCTATTTCCCTGAGAAACAGTTGCTGTAGCCGTGGGAGGCACCTGAGTGGGTGCATTAGCCTTGGACTGTGTTCCCTCTATTCCTCTATTCTAGACAACCTCCTCTTAAACTCCACCAAACTGTCATCCTCTTCTTCCACACTATCCTCCTCTAACTGCTCACTACAATCCACACCCGTCCGGGTGGGAGAAATGACAGATGATGCATCGTCGCCAACATCCTGTCTGGGGGTATTCTTGCCAGAAAATAGCTTAATAATCTCCTCCTTAAAAAAAAGAAGACCACTTTTGACCTCCGAACGAAGTACCTCAAAACCGGCCTCCAAACCCCTGACTTTCTTCCACACACCAGTTAAATCTCTTGGGGGGCCCTCTATCGCCTTATCAGAACCCAAAGGTACACTTGCCTGCGGGGATTTCGAACCGAAATCCCCAATATCGTCCTCTTCATTGATCCCTCCGGTCACTACGCTCCCATCCGCATGGACGCTGCCATCTTGACTAGCGCGCAAAGTACTGTGGGAGTTTTCTCGTGCTGCCTCGACGATTTTGCCTTCCTCAGCCGTATCTTGTCTCCGGCACGGAGAAAGCTGTGGCATGTCGCCGACTCCCTCTTCCTCACCGGATGTGCTCCCAACAGAGAGCATGCGTATCTTTGACCCTCACTTTCGCCTGGCATGTTCGGCATTTGCAGGTCGCCATCTTTTTTAGGTAGAAGCTTGCGCGGCAAGTTTCTATTCTAAGCACGGTGGAGTTGTATTGGATTTAGGGTCAGTTGTACTTAGATTGGGTACTGGGTAGGGAGTATATGTAATAGAGTATAGGCCCAAAATTTTAGAACAGAAACAATTGGATGGTCGATCAGGTTATCCTAATTTTGGCTGACTTTAATGACGCATTAAAGATATCTTGGATTAAATGAATTCATATGGGGGAAGAAGGCCAGAAATTCTTTGCCTAAAGTATACAGTGTTGATAAAGTGCTAACTTTTGGTGCAAAATATGTGATAGGATGTTAAAAATGTAGAAACTGTGTTTTGGAAAGAGTTTTTGTTTGCTCTGCAAAAATTTCAACAAAAAATGTTCACCTGCTTCTTTTGAGAAATTTAGACTAGCGCCCTTATGGTGCAACGATATGGGAATTTGATTTTAACAAATAAGTGGTTACAAAAGGGAATAATACAGGTAAAAGATGTATAAGACTCTGAATGTGAAAGAGTTGAAAGAAACCAGTTAAATGATATGTATAATATCCAATGTAATTTCTTTGAATATGAACAGTTAGCTTTTTCTATAGGAAACAAACTCAGCAAGTTTAATCCTAACATAAAGCAAGCAATAGGTCCAGACTTGCCACTTTTTTCATCAATGGTTTAATGTTCAAATAAAGGCTGTTTCACTATTCGCAAACGAATGAAAGGACAAAATTACAATCTTCTACAAAATATTCAGGAACATTGGTCCTTAAAACTGAATGAATATATACAGTTTCATCATGTTAAAGACACTTTCCAGATGAGTTTTTGTGTTACATTGGATACATTGTCAAGACTTGTACACTTTAACCTAACACGTAATAGAGTGATGACCAATAAGATCACCTTTAAAATGAATCTGGTTGATTCGCACACATATTTAATTTGTAACAGAGAAGAAACCGTTGATCATGCTCTTCATGATAAGAAGAGTGATTGATTGACACTTCAAACTTTTAGATGGAGACCACACATTTGGTACCCTCCAAATGAACATTACTGTAAATACGGTGATTTTAGCCGCTAAAGAAATAATCTATAGAAACAGGCAAATAGGTTGCACCCTAGCATTAGTGCATGTGAGACGCAAGCTTAATAATCAGATGATTAAAAAAAATGAATAGCCACGTTTTCTTTTGACAAACAAATTTTCCATAAAAAGTGGGACTTTATTTAAGAAGATCTTTGTAATTATAGATTGCAAACTGATTAAAATGTCTGTATGATTCAGTATTCCATACTGTAAATCTGGTATTAAGTGCGTCATAAAATTTTGCGTTTTTCTCATTTTCAGATTTTTGCTACTTCTTATTTTTGCGTTTATTACCATTTTAGAAGCGCCATCTATTGTGCAGCATCGGAACTTAACTACTAAATGCTATGCTTGTTATTATGCTTTAACTACTAGACTAAAGACATTCCATTTTATAAAAGGAACTGCCACTGATTAGCAGCTGGTGAAGCAGCTCTTGTGTTTGGAAGACACTCAATTGCAAGTAGTGCATTTGTTGCTATTTTAAAGCTGGTTGTCATGGCCAACAGATTGGACTGGTCACTTGCAAGTGACCTGGAAAGCTCTGGTGTATGAAACCAGTACACAGTCACAGACAAAGCTAGTAATTGTGCCCACCTTGCTACATACCAGTAACAAAAATGCTTTCAATACTGTGATTTTTACATTGTTAGATTGAATACATTTTGCTATCTGAGTATAATTTGCATGATATAAACAATTTAATTGTTTTATCTTGATTATTTCCCCCTCCCACCCCTTAAAACTGTTGAAATTATTAGAGAAGCTTCGTTTCAATGTAATGTATATGGCGCCATCTAGTGGATGAATACTGAAGTAAACTTATGGATTTTTGGCGTCTTGTAATAAGTGCGTATTGTGTGTGACGCAAAAAACGCACTAATTACACACACGCACTTATTTCCAGATTTACAGTATTTGTGGATTATTGATGTACAATTTGCTATCATCTTTGTTGGTATTTCATTGTAATTCATATATTTCTCTGTTGATTATGTATTGCATTGATATTGGCATTACTCTCAATGTTACAACGAATTAAGGCTGTGATGCTGGTGACACACTCAAAATAAAACAACTCCTAGTTAGGCACTCTTGTCCCCTTTCTAACAATAGTTATCTAATCCCTGAAGTCTTGGTGTTCCAACTTTAAGTTTTCTTTGACTTACCTGCTTGAGCTTGAGTAGGTCAAAATCGCCGATCCGAAAATCGCCGACTACCTGAATGGCCGATCGCAAAAACGGCCGATGAATCATTGGGCCCTCCAGAAATAAACCTTCCTATTCCTCTAATTCAGTAATTGAACTTTACATTCTCCACGTGTCAAGTGTCATAAACATTCTTATAAAGTATTCTGTGTTTCGATATATGTTTTTGTTTAAATCTGAGTGTTAATTCTAGACGTAATTACGCCACAAAGCCAAGACATCCTAAAATTAGAGTGGCTAGCTACGCCGACTTTTCTTCTTGAAATATTCTTTTTTAAGTCCGAAATCCGTCTAATGATAAATGACATCACTTAAAACCAATCCAAAAATTTATTTATCACTTTCCACACTCGTATACACGGACACTAAGCCTAATTGATTTCCAATAAATAGGGCCCTTTTAAGCATCGGCCTTTCTGCGAAAGGCGATTTTGGAAACGGCGATTTCGGAATCGGCGATTTTGACCTTATACCGATATAAACACAGATGAGGTTTTCTTGATCAATAAAGGTTAATTTAATTTATAAATACCATACATGTCTGCTAAATATACTAGGCTAGGGCAACTGGAAGGCAAATATGGAGTTCCTGCAAGAGAATACCTTACAGCACACGATTTTGGTGGAAATTTTACTTTACTGTGTATATGTTTTCAAGCAGTATATAAGCACCTATTGGTGAAAAGATGTCTAAAGCGCCCTCTATTGCTATCGTTCTTAACTAATTTATCTAGTCAATGACAAACATGTGCGTGCGTGTGTATATATATATATATATATATATATATATATATATATATATATATATATATATATATATATATATTTATATATATATATATATATATATATATATTCATATATATATATATATATATATATATATATGCTGTGTTATGCATATATATTTATATATATATATATATATATATATATATATATATACATATATATATATATATACATATATATATATATACATATATATATATAAATATATATATATATATATATATATATATATATATATATATATATATATATATATATATATATATATATATATATATATATATATATATTAGAGCTGCACTCACGGAGGGAGATCAACTCACGAGCTCACCACCCGTTTGACTCGTGAGCTCACGGACGTTCCAATTTTCTAAACAAATACTTATTTCAGCCCAACTATTAGAAAATAAATATCTATTGGCGGGGATTTATCAACATTGCCATGTTTATTTAATTTTAAAACGTGCTGACGAGGTACAAAGGTCAGTATAAAACTCAACACCACTTGAATGTATACATTGGAGATTGTGAAGAAGATATGACAGCGATAAGCAGTTATGTATGTTAATAATGTGTGTTAGGTGTCAAAATCAAAATGCGTGTGAAGCGCCCTTTATTGCTGTGGTTCTTAACTAACTTATCTAGTCAACGACAAAAATGTGTGTGCGTGTATCTATCTATCAATATATATAT
>OZ012687.1:4554510-4559510 GCA_963942565.1 Maea johnstoni | reverse complement strand
TATAAACACTCAGAGAGCAGAACAATAGTATTAACTGAAAAGAACAATGGTACAGAAGTGTGTGTTTTATGCATGGTTTATATTGTTTGGGAGTTGGGAGGGTAGAAAATACTTTAGGGTAGGGATTTTTCATTGTAAAAATTGTTAGGTCAGGGTGACAGGAAACAAATACCTTTTTAAAGCCTGATGAATGGAGATACTTACTATGATGAGACCGGGTGTAAAGAGCATCCAGCAGAGCTTCCACCAGAACCTGGGTTTCCTGCCCACCATTATGCTGATGTCGTTGAAGAAGCGGGAGACACCTATTGAGAAACACAATCATTAAACACTCTTTCTGGACAAATCTTCAGTAGCAAAATAGGAGCTGCACATTGTCATGATCTGGCGTAAAAAGATTTGCGGGGCTAAAGGAATACATTGTATTTCATTTCTGAAAGTTTAAATTCACGAAAACAGTGTGTATGCGTGCAGGACCACATTGACGATAACTAGGGGCTTGAAAGGTGCAATCCAACATCCTTGACATACATTCTGAACGCCTATTCTATAAGAGGGTTGTTATAATCCATACGCTGTAGGTGCAGGTGTAGGTGAAGGCACAAAATGCTAAAAACATAACCATAAATTCTGAATAGTTCAATATTAATATATAGAACTATCATTCACAAATGTCAATATATATATATATATATATATATATATATATATATATATATATATATATATATATATATATATATATAACTTTATGTATATGTATATATATATATATATATATATATATATATATATATATATATATATATATATATATATATATATATATATATATATATGTCATTTTTCTCACCGTAAATCCACGCCACAGCTAATGATTCAGTCAGTCCAATCAGCAAGATCCCCCATCCTCCTGCATAGTGGTCTAGGAGCTGCAGCCAGTAGACGCCGCCATTGGTGGTCATTGTGAGGCCGAGTATGAACATGGTGAAGCACAGACCCAGCATGACAAACGTCTTCTTTGGTCGGCACGATGGAATGAGGTCAAGTATAGAGGTCAGCACTGTCTCCATCAGGGCGAACTAGGCAAAGAGAGCGAAATTTATTTACCAATCTTTGACAAACCATATGTTCGGTTGTGTGTTATTTGTTTGCTGATCCCTCGATTATTACTTTATTTCAATACACAAATGTGTATAGCGAATAATCATGAAATGAATTATAATTTGTATGACGTACAGTCGATAAACATACAATACAATACAATCGAGTTTTTCTATGGATTCTGGTCGCAATTTTGCGATAACTGAGAGCCCGTAAGTGAAGAATTGAAGTGTCCCTATAACTATATATTGTCTATCAGTATTTTACGGTAGGTAAACTGTATATTCAAATTAGCACACACGTCTGCCTTAATCTGGCGGGAGATTTAAGCAAATAGACACAGACAGTTATGAACAAAGCAAAGCTATGCCAGGACTATTTGCCAACTATTTCACTTGTTTCTGAACATTATATTGGTATAGGCATATAGGGTAAAGGTGTTGATACCCTGGTCATTTTTGAAAGTTAAATATCTTACTCAACGGAAGACAACGGCACTTATACTATTGTATAGATCAGTGCGCGTTTACATTTCGAATATGAATACAAACTTTATTACTTTTTAAACCGCCTTCTGCTGTACATAGAGAAAATAAAATAATATCATTAGAAAAGATATAACCATTAACAGTTTTGTCAGAATTACAAAAACTACATGATCAGTATAAGCCCATAAAGATATGTATTTCAATATTATACATGGAATGTATCTGTTTACTGCCATAATTGATTATCACAGCTCCCCCAACGACAATGAGTGTAACTAACGTACCTGGCTGTCCAGCCCCAGCGTCAAAAGCATGAAGAAGAAGAGCACTGCCCAGAGTGGCGCCACCTCCATCCGGGCCAGGGCCTCAGGATACACGATGAAGGCCAGACCAGCACCTGGGGAGGAAATCATCACAAAGGCTAGAGTTAGATGTGAATCAATGATTATTCATTGAATAAACAGGTTCAGTTTCTAATCCACAGTAAGACGGCTAGTAGTAGTAGTAGTAGTAGTAGTAGTAGTAGTAGTAGTAGTAGTAGTAGTAGTAGTAGTAGTAGTAGCAGTAGCAGCAGTAGCAGTAGAAGTAGCAGTAGTAGTAGTAGTAGTAGTAGTAGTAGTAGTAGTAGTAGTAGTAGTAGTAGTAGTAGCAATAGTAGTAGTAGTAGTAGTAGTAGTAGTAGTAGTAGTAGTAGTAGTAGTAGTAGTAGCAGTAGTAGTAGTAGTAGTAGTAGTAGTAGTAGTAGTAGTAGTAGTAGTAGTAGTAGTAGTAGCAATAGTAGTAGTAGTAGTAGTAGTAGTAGTAGTAGTAGTAGTACTGTAGTAGTAGTAGTAGTAGTAGTAGTAGTAGTAGTAGTAGTAGTAGTAGTAGTAGTAGTAGTAGTAGTAATAGTAGTAGCAGTAGTAGCGACAATGCAGCCTTTACAAGTCTCACATATGTAAACATTCCACTTCCAGGCAACATAACTGAGTAAGTTTCACAATTGTATTGCGTTCAGATACCACATGTCAAAGGAAAGTCTGATGACTGATGGATTGATAAACAGTTAATGAACGGAACTAGTTTTATCATGCGGGCTGGGTTTTCGGTGAAGTAGTACAATCTATGGTGTAAAAGGTTTGGTACCATGTAAACTGAACCCCCCCCCCCCCTTATTTTCTTCTCTTATTCCACGGTACTCAATTCTCCGGTGTCAAAGGTACACGCTCTGAAAAAGTTGTTTTGCTGAAAATGGAGCGAATCATAGCATGCCCAATTTGACAACATAACAAGTTGTAAATGTCTGGCGTACTATGTGAATAACAGGCTCGAGCCCAGACAGAACGACCAGGGGCAGAGACCTCCTGGGATACCATAATAACACAAACAAATAACAAATAACAATTGTGTGAACCATTGGCAATTCAATTTAAGCTCAGTGCACTGGTGGCATAACCAAGACAAATACATTTCCACATGCATACGGACGAAATATTCCATATTTTGCCCTGCGTTAATTTCATATGTCAAGCCACCTTCATTTACTTTTAGTGACAACTGTACCGGGTATTTTGTGTCATTGTAATGTATACTTAATGATTATATATTAGAATAATAGGCACGCACGCAGAAATACAAGCTTGGAAAGGAACTGGAATCAGTGTATCTAAACATAAGACGTTCTAACTTACCACTGGTGGCCACTTTTTCTACTGTGGTGCCCAACTCGCCAGCCATGAAGCCAAGGAAGGAGAAGATGACGAACCCAGCAAAGATACTCGTCCCACAGTTCCCCAAACACACGATCAACGTATCACTGCAAAGAATAAATCATCATTATTCAAAAGGGTTGATACTGATTATCATTATCATCAAGCAAGAGGTTTTGATTGAACATGAATTAGTCAGCGCACTTCCCAAGTATTGAGATAAATCCTCATTGCTTCAATAGTCAGCAATCATAACTAGCACACAACCAACCATACAAAGAAACGTATCGTCATTTGACAATCTCCACGAAATGTGTCCAGTAAGCGAGTCAAAATGACACTCTTATTTTCAGGGATTTAGCCAAATCATTAGATATTTTAGGGATTTGTTCAAATCCCTGTTTAAAACAGAGATTTGGCCAAATCCGTGAAGGTTTTAGGGATTTGGCCAAATTCCTGGACGCGAGGTTCCGGAACCCGCCGATAGGCGGCTTCAAACACGTCGAATGCCTATGTGGAACGCCTTGGATTGTTTCATTAGAGAAAACTTGGTTCTTCCAGTTATGTATGATAGCGTCCACTCT
This sequence comes from Maea johnstoni, assembly GCA_963942565.1. NCBI lineage: Eukaryota > Metazoa > Annelida > Polychaeta > Spionida > Magelonidae > Maea > Maea johnstoni. Next base: position 4,555,646 of record OZ012687.1, on the reverse strand, counting down.
GTTTTGGTCAAACAGCATGGATACATTCAATGGACTAATTGTACTAAGAATACACTTTTAGGAAATTAAATAACCTTTTTTAAATCAGTGAAATTAGCGATTTTACAGTTTTGATGACGTCACAAGTAATTGGAAGCTAATTATAGAACGCGACGGTGGCGACGCGTAGCTATAGCGGCGTTCATTTACACTACAGACCTGTAGTGTAAATGAACGCCGAACACGAACACGTTACAGTCAACCTCCCCCCCCCCCTACTACACCCATTCTACTGCCGACACATGGCATCCCACCCTAGTTCCGAAAAACTCTGGGTTGACTGTATTCCTGTATTATATATATATTGTCATTTATATGATTTTCCCTCAATGCTATGTGTGTCCAACCAACTCAAGCAGTTGTACTATGTTTATTGACTATTCTCAAGATACAAAATCACTCTGAGTGCCAAAACATGTTGTGAATTAAATGCATGCAGAGTCTGTCCCGCTTACTTACCGTAGTACATTATTATGGAATCGGTTGTAGCTTGCTAGAGTAATAAGTCCTCCCCAACATGCTGAGAGTGAAAAGAAGATCTGCACAGCCGCATCATACCACACCTAAGAAGGCCAGAGAGAACAATAATGACTTAGGATGGTTCTGCATAAGCAACCTTTAGTATGTACAAGGAAAAAGATGAATTCTTGACAAAAAAAACGATTGCTAATTCAAGATGAACTTGTCGCATACGTTGGTGGAATATGTCGTTCCAATTGATATGAAGCATATATTGTTATTATCAAATCAATACAATGATACAATGGTATATAGTCACAATTGATTACTTTATTGCAATAATGAACTAATTGGTAATCTGCATTATATATACTAACCTATGCAAGGGTTTGTGTTCTAACTACGAATAGATACCATGATCTCTCTCTCTCTCTCTCTCTCTCTCTCTCTCTCTCTCTCTCTCTCTCTCTCTCTCTCTCTCTCTCTCTCTCTCGCTTACACATAAAAAAGTCGTAATATATATATACATATATATATATATATATATATATATATATATATATATATATATATATATATATATATATATATATATATATATGTGTGTGTGTGTGTGTGTGTGTGTATATATGTGTGTG
>OZ012687.1:4544510-4552010 GCA_963942565.1 Maea johnstoni | reverse complement strand
GACAGTGGCATCTAAAACTTAAAATCTAAAACTTAGACGTGAAATTGCAAATTAAGCGCACTTTGGCGCTACCTATATGGATAGGATGACTATTGACTCCCCTTTTTATTTTGGATCTCTAAAGGGGATCTTACAAAGATAGGTTATGCAAAGATTCATGGTATTCTTATTGTGGGGTATATTTCAAATGAATTTTAATATATTTTAAGTTTTAGATGACACTGACAGCTTGCCAAATACCCGACTATGCCTTAAATTACTATCGTGATAACTGGCTTGCATGTTGTAACTCTTGAACAACAAAAACGTCTGCTTTACAAAAAAGTAGGAAAGGGAAAGGAAATGGGTCAGATACAAATTAAAACATCTAGATGAATTGTTTGTGCTGCTAGGTGGTTTTATAGATAGTCTGGTGATCATCAGACAATGTTTGAAATGAGATTAGTTTTATCACAAATAGTCTTTCACTTACAGGAAAAAGGAGCCGACCTCGAAATGTAAGATGGAACAATCCTGCATCTCAACTTGCATCATTAATTCGATAATATCATTCATAAACATACCCTTACCCCGGGGCTGTGCGGATACACTATTCTATTAGCCATCGCGTCACTTTCTACGAATCATGACCGACACGTCAGTCAAGACAAAGAAGTGCTATGTCATTTCATTGATGTAAATTATCACCTATAACATCTACGCATTTCGACCGGATCAGTTAGATTTGATTGGACTAGGCGCTCATATAAACATTGACGGAATGACCGCACCTGAAACAGTATTACTGGTGAAAACGAAACAGGTGGCTTGCCTTGAAGTCATTTTTTTCAATATGGCAACGAAATATGCGTGCTGGATATAGGGTAGAAATGTAAGGGATTCAATCATCGAAACTAGGGTCACTGAATACCAATGATACGTACAATCATACCCCCCCCCCCCCCCACAAAGGCATGCTTCTTTTACAATGCTTCTACTAATGACCTATTTAAATCCGGACCTAATTCATGGAGTGGTACATGTGAATATCTTGATAAAACGCAATGTTTAGTGAACTATTCAACTGTTGTTCCTGTTGAGGTGTACGATTGTCTTCAACAATTATTGCGATGTTTGATGGTCTTACTGTTATCACGCCATGTTTGCACCCCGGATGAAACACACACACACACACACACACACACACACACGCAACTCTCCAATTCTGATGTGTGTGACCGTTGCCTTTCTTTCCCATTTCTATATATGTGTTTTGAGCTGATAAAACCTAACCTATTCAGGTTACCCTATTCAGACTGAAGCAAGATGTGTGTAAACTTGTAAAGGCATTGTGATATCGATGTTACAACGCACCCATGGTCCAGTGACCACTATCATTTTAGTTTTGGAGGTGATCTCACAACTCCGAAATATGCACACACACACACACACACACACACACACACAGCTGGCCTGGCACTCACTTGTAGTACTCCTCACTAGGGAATATCCGTTTGCGGTTGGTTTCCTTCTGGAAGAGAGTGTCACTCCAGATGCCTATAAAGGTGGCGTTGCTGTCGCTGGGGTCCACTGTATAACAGGTCCCATTGGGGTAGGGCATGTACTCCACCCTGGAGCCAAGCGGGGACACGCAGGACACCTGCGGTAATAGGAGACTGCAATCTGAAAATGATGAGCATAATGTGTATTAGGAAAATGCTGCGTACTACCAACACCCAAGCCACTTTGGTAAAAGTGAGTGCATTCTATAAGTGATGTGCATAATGAGAATATGATTAATTAAGGGCGACGACGGCAATCTGAATACGGTATGCATTAGAAGTGTATAATATGCATCATATGCAGAAAATATTGTGTGTGATACCGGTATGCATAAGAAAAGTATGTGCAGGATATGCATCATGGAAATTATGTGCATAATTTGTTTATGGAAAATGAAAACACATATCATCCAGAAAATATCATTTCAAGAAAATTATATGAATGATACTATATGAACAGTAGTAATGGTAGTAGTAGTAGTAGTAGTAGTAGTAGTAGTAGTAGTAGTAGTAGTAGTAGTAGTAGTAGTACTAGTACTAGTAGTAGTAGTAGTAGTAGCAGCAGCAGCAGCAGCAGCAGTAGCAGCAGCAGTAGTAGTAGTAGTAGTAGTAGTAGTAGTAGTAGTAGTAGTAGTAGTAGTAGTAAGATAAGATAAGATAAGACGATTTTATTAAGGTCTCACCCATAGTTGAATGATAAATGCATGACATGATAAAAGAATGGACGGTCAACTTTGACCTACGAGAGACCAAGTAGAAGTAGTAGTTAAAATGGGGCGATTGGCAGCCATTTCTCAAAATGCTCTTGATACACAAATCTGCGTAATACGAGCTTTGCTAAAACTCTTCCTCGGTGAGTGTGTGTTAAGTGTATCAATATTTTCCAAGTTAGTGGCGACTGTGTGTGATTGACCACTCTTGGGTGGTTCTACGTCCACATTCTGGAGCAAATGTATGGAATTTCAAATAGTTGGTAGTTGCAGCCTCTAGCATTGTATCAGTTTCAATGTATAGGTAACATACCGCAACAGCTAGAAAAGCTGCGAGCATGTAAAAAAACAGTATATATCGACTGTCCGGAGAAGATTCCCGGTATATGGGTGCGCCCTAAACTTGTCCTGACATCACAATAGACGTAGAGCGGAACGCCCTAGCCCCTAAATCGTAATGCAGTTAGCCCTTGTGTACCTGTAGGATGTCTGATTCTTTAATTGGTTTCTTTCTGACAAAAGCATATATATAAAAATATCTATTGAAACCAAACTAAATCCCTTCCTTCAAATATTTTGTGAAATAATTAATTTATATTTTTCTGACAAAAGCAAATTTGAGGAAAATATCTATTGAAACCAAACCAAAACCTTTCCTTCAAATATTTTGTGAAATCATGCTAACTTCATAATACATATGATATTTTAAAGGTATCATTGAACCAGACGACAGTTTCAGGATGGACTCTTTATATGTTAAAAAGGTACAAAAGCATGAGGGACAAGCATCCCCCACCCTTGCCATAATTAGTAGTAGTGTTGGACACATCGCCAACCTCCAAAACCCATACAACTGTCTAAATGGTAGACACCGGATATCGTTCCCACAATGCAAGGCGCGACACGAACTAGAGGCCTCCTTTCAGCCCCTTTTTGGGAGTAGCCATTGGCACATTAAGCTACTCAATACTACATCAAAGAAAGTAGTCCAAATACACTTCAGAAATACCCTTTATTTGTTTGGGAATGAGTTAAGAAAAAGGGTGTGTGGCATATTTGTACTAAAATTTGTTTGCCATCTAAAAAGAGGGCGAGGCCATACTGACTAATTCAAATAGGAGTGCTGATATTATCCAAGCGCTTTATGACTGATTTTGCGCAATTTACTTAGTAGTAGTAGTAGTAGTAGTAGTAGTAGTAGTAGTAGTAGTAGTAGTAGTAGTAGTAGTAGTCTCCTGAATTATCAATGTTTAGTAGTAGTAGTAGTAGTAGTAGTACCAGCAGCAGTAGTAGTAGTAGTAGTAGTAGTAGTAGTAGTAGTAGTAGTAGTAGTAGTAGTAGTAGAAGTAATAGAAGTAGTAGTAGTATCAGCAGCAGCAGTTGTAGTAAATACGAAGGGTGATTGCAATCAACTTTCTTCTTCTATGCAAGTGTATGTTTAAATGGCTATAAGTGGGATGATAAATCGCTTACCCCTTGTGTTCCACCATCCGTTACATGTTTTCCACGGCACCTCCGAGTTGAGCGAGGCGAAGAGATAGAATAGAGACCAAGCGATGATCATGTTGTAATATATCCCAACCAATCCTGATACTATCACCATGGCAACCCCTACACCTGCAAATACAACACGAGGATCTAGCAGACAGTGTAAATGAATACCCAAAAGCAATGTGCTACTTATCAGGTACTTATACATAATATGCCCTAACAAACCAATACGTACATGCATAGACAAATTCATACGTAAATATAAAGATCTGTCCACAGAGATAGACAAATACATACATACATACATACACACATACATATACTCACACAAAGCCATACGTACAAACATACATACATACATACATACATACATACATACGATAGACCAAATGTGAAGGAGCAAATACAGAAGGAAGGTAAAATAATCGTGGCAAAGGGAACCTATATATATATAAATATATATATATATATATATATATATATATATATATATATATATATATATATATATATATACAGACATACAAACAGACATACATACTAGTGGGGAGGCTAAGGGCGAAAATCGTTCACTTTTTTGACAAAAGCGTGAAAATTGGCACAGGAGTAGCTTAAAGGATGGGGAATTTTTTAAAGCCAGGTACCCATCTCGGTTGCCATGGTAACCGGCGGCCATCTTGATTTTCAAAATGGCCGCCATTGAACTCTCTTTCTCGCCATATTTCTGCCTTAAAATGTAACAGAAATACAGTCTCAGTGTCTAAAACAATGTTTTATGGGGTAAGGATTCTATTTCTGATATAGAAAATAGCATCAAGAAGGCGGCCATCTTGGATTTCAAGATGGCCGCCTTGTGAAATTATGTTTTTTTCCCGCATAACTTTAGTTCTAAATAACCTAGCTAAACAATGTTGGTATCTATACCAACATTTTCAGGGACCAGGAATTCATCTATGTCATCTTCAGTATCACTAGAGGTTTTATTTTCTCATATTTGACCACAAAATGGCTTTTTTCACATGTGAAGGCCGTTGGACAGGCAAAGAAGCTGTTCCGCTTCAAACAACTTTATTTGGCTCCAGATGACTATAATGAAAAGAGGTGGTTAGAAACAGTAGAAACAGAGCTACCTACAGTGCGTACTAAACAGAAAAATACTCAAATGATCATCATATGACCTTCAGGTGACCTTCAAATGACCATGAAGGAAAAAGAGTGGATAGATGCAATTTTCAGTTTCCTATAAATTGGTACCTGGTATGTTACAATTTGTAAAGAAATGAGTGAGTTATGTCAATTTTACTACAACAGTTATAGTTGGAGTTGATCAGATCTAGATGATTGAATGTCAATGACATCATTACCCATAATAGACTGTTCTCTTGCCCATAGTGCATTTCTCCTTACCTTGGCAACACTTACAACAATCTATTTGGGAGCAGCCATATTGGAATCCAGAGTTGGGAGTTATGGTAAGTTTGTGTTTCCAATTAGCAAAACATGTTACCTACATTGTGTGTAAGTATTACATATGAACAGTTGAGCATCCCAGTGAAATAAAAAGTGTAAAAGAGAATATAATTCACAGATTAAATCTGATGTTGTTTACTTATGAGAAATGTATTTTACCTATTTTCAAGACAGATGAGAGGTGGTTGAAATATCCTCATTTTCCTTAATCTGTGATATCAATGTCGGGGCTAAATGTGGGACATTAGGAGATCTATGGAAATGGGTAAATAGGAAAGTAGACTTTGTGGTGGTACATGTGGTAACAAGCTACTTACAGAGGGGGACAGGGAAATTAGATGTGGGAGAGTTTGGGAAGTAGGCCAGTGGACCAAATAGACAGTTTAGGAAAGGGTTAGGGATGTGGTCTGCTTCGATACCAAGGGTGGACCAAGGGGAGATAGGGATAAGGAGTTAAGGAATAGCTTACACTGCAAGAAGGGGAGGGTAGGGAAGAAAGAGGAAAAGATGTGGGGTAAAAAGGATATGACAAGAGAAGGAAGCCAGAATAGAACTAATCAATGTAAGACGAGAGACGTTGTTAGTCTTGCCAGTTCCATCTTTGATCCAAGTGGACCGTTCACCTGCAATATTGCTGCTTACATTCCACGTTTTTATCAGGAATCAGTCATGAAGGTCAACCTTTGATTGAAATGGGCCATTCACCAGGAAGGCAAAACTCATCATCCAGTTTCTATGGAAAAGTGGACTGGACTGGGATGAATCCCTTCCAGAGGAGAATCAGGAAAAAAGGCAGATGTGGTTGGATGAGCTGAAGGCTATAGAAGCTTTGGAGATATCAGGACACCACAACAACTCTACCACAAAGATTAGCAAAATGGAACATTTTCGGTGATTCTCCAGAGTTTGCCTTTGGAGCTGATGCATACCTGCACTACAAGGCTAGTTGTGGGATTGTGGTATCTCTCTCCTATGATCAAAGACACATGTAGCAAGATTTATCCTTTGATCCAAACAAAGTATTGAACTGGTTGAGTTACCAGAACTACAAATGACTAAGTCAGAGTAGAAAACCAAACATCTTTTGTTTAACGCCTCCGCGGGTATGACTACAGCTGGTAATGATGTGAAGACCTTCCATATTTCTAGACTGCTGATTCTTGATGACTTTTCTTCTTGATCGAAACTGACCTGCCACACAGCCTGGATCAGCCGAGAAGTCTGCAACCTTGCTGCTTACATTCCACATTTTCATTGGGAATAAGTCATGAATGTCAACCTAACAGCTGCAGAGTATGCAGAAGCAGGATTAGCATGGCTACTCCTTGGTCAGCAGGTTGCCTGAAGTTCCTAAAGAATTCAAATGTCTCCCGGAAGAGGAGGCTTTAGACCCCAGGAAAAGCAAGATATCACCTTCAGAGCCATATACTAACAGATGTGGGAGGACGTTTGAGTACACACAAAGGTCATTTAGTGCCATAAGATATTTGCAAAAAGTGGTACATTGTCATTGTTGAAGAACAATGACAAAGCATAAGTATTCTAGGTAAAAGAAGAAAAAGAGGGAGAGTAAAGGTGCTGTCCCACTTATGACTTTTAGGGTAAGACAAGGTGCGAATTGGGAATTCACAGCTTGTTTCGCGGTTTTTCGCAGTTATTCTTAGCTCTTCGTAGCTAAAGCTGCAATTTAAAAAAAGGTTTTACATGTAAAACCTTGGTGTGTGACAACATTCATTTCGTAGTGATTTGTCTTTTGTCGTACATTGACGTACATAGTTGAACATCATTTCATCTATGTTCGTATATTTTCGTAAATTATCGTACATTGTTGTGGATTGTTGACCATTGATTCATGGTATATCGTACATTTTCCTATGTACTCGCACCTTGACGTACATTTTCGTACAGAAATTAAATGTACCTTCTGACTTGAACATTCAAAATAAATTTACATGACCCACTTTATCATGAATTAACAGGTTATTTGGCCAAAATTAACATTCAAAGTCACGAATTGGTGGTGACTTAAACAGAAATCATAGTGTCATTACAAATTTTGCAATTTTCAGTCGAACATATTTGTATTTTGACGAATATTGTCGTAATTGGTGGCGTATATATGCGTATGTATGTCGTTTGCATTCGTACTTAGTTTGTACATATTTGCACACATTTGCACACATGCGCACCTTGATACTTGTACACAAGTACAATTATGTTCGCCTATTTATGACAAATTACGATAAAAAACGTAGTTTGTCGCACATTTGAGAATGTTGTTGAACATC